>JADRCD010139030.1:0-12479 GCA_019843815.1 Montemys delectorum | reverse complement strand
GACGACGACGACGACGACGACGACGACACGACGACGACGATGAGGACAACGACGACAACGATGAGGAGGACGAGGAGGACGAGGAGGAGGAAATGCCACGTAACCCCTTGGCTTCCTCCACTCACCCAAAGCTAGCTCTGCCACTCCCTCTATTCATGAATCCACCAGGAGTACAGGCCTTTCAATTAATGTCCACTCCACCAAGGCTGGAGTCCCCCAAAGTCAGATTACCATTTTACACACACAGATTTTTGAACAGCCAGCAGGGTGTGGGAGCTAAGTGCACTTCCATCAGCGTCAGTCCTGAGTCAGAGTCACCCTGCCAACTGGCTCACCAGACCCCACCCTCCACCCTGCACCTGTCTCTTTTCTTTGATCTAAGTTCTAGGGAGTAAACAATCAAACAACAGATGTGTAGCAGCTGACAATGGCAAGGTGGGCCCATCCCCAGGGCAGTCATGGAGATGGTAGAATGGAAAGGATCCATCAATTACCAGAGGCCCACAACCAAATTAAGTCCCCAGGGAAACTATGTGTACTTGTTGCCTAACAGCTTTTCAGCTAAGAACCGAACAACACAATGCTGCCAAACCTAAACTTCAAGACAGATGTGCAGAGTTTTGTTGCTAAGGCTGCAGCTTGAGATGATACAGCTTGGAACAAAGCATTTCATCCAAGACATACAAATGTCCTGTTTCTTGGTTTGAATTTTGTTCAAAGCTTTTTGTTTATTTTTTCCCTTAATAACAGAAATCACTAGTTGTCAATCATCCCTTCATGGAACATATTGACTGACGGGCTAATTCAACTGTATTTCGGTTGTTTTGCCTCTTTAAAAATTTATAGTTATGCTTTATATCTTGCAGAAAAATAGGTCCTTTATTTTAATATTAGAAAAACACAATTGGGAGATGTTAAGTTTATTTTAAAAATTTTTTTAAGGTGTATTATTTAGGGTTTCCATTACAGTAAGGAGATACCATGACCAAAGCAACTTTATAAAGGACAACATTTAATTAGGGCTAGTTTACATTTTCAGAGGTTCAGTAAATATCATAAGCATGGTAGCATCCATGCAGGCATGCAACTAGAGGAGCTGAGAATACTATATCTTGTTTGGAATGCAAATCTGAGAAGAGTGGCTCCCACATGGCTAGGAAGAGAGAATCAAAGTACACCTACACAGTAACACACTTCCTCCAAAAGGCCAAACCTACTCCAATAAGGCCACACTGCCTAATAGTGTCCCTCCCAGGGCCAGAATATTCAACCCACCACAATCCACTTCCTGGCCCCCATAGGCTTGTTCAAACACACGAGTCTATTGGGGACATACCTAACTATAGAATAACACAAAATACATTTAGTCCAACTTCAAAAGTCCCCATAGTCTTTAGCAGCCTCAACAATGTTCCAACTGTTCCAAATCTCATATCTCTTCCCTGCACCCCTGACTCCATGAGGATGTCCCTACTCCATACCCCACATCCTACCAGACCCCTAAACTCCCTGGGGCCTCCACTGTCTTGAGGGTTAAGTGCATCTTCTCTGACTGAACCCAGACCCAGCAGTCCTCTGTTTTATGTGTTGGGGGCCTCATATCAGCTGGTATATGCTACCTGGTTTGTGGTCCAGTGTCTGAGAGATCTCGGGGGTCCAGGTAAATTAATACTGCTGGTCTTCCTACAGGTCTGTCCTCCTCCACAGCTTCTTCCAGCTTTTCCCTAATTCAACCTAATTCAGCCATAGCATACAGCAGCTTCTGTCCATTGGTTGGGTGCAAATGTCTGCATCTGACTCTTTCAGCTGCTTGTTGGGTCTTTCAGAGAGCAATAATAATAGGTTCATTTTTTGTGAACACTCCATGGCCTTAGTAATAGTGTCAGGCCTTCAGGCCTCACCTTGAGCTGGATCCCACTTTGGGCCTGTCCCTGGACTTCCTTTTCCTCGGACTCCTCACCATTTGTATCCCTGCAGTTCTTTCAGACAGGACCAATTATGGGTCAGAGTTTTGACTGTGGAATGACAACCCCATCCCTCACTTGATATCCGGTCTTCCTGAAGGAGGTGGGTTCTATAAGTTCCCTCTACCTACTGTCAAGTATTTCATCTAAGGTCCCTGCCTTTGATTTCTGAGAGTCTTTCATCTCCCAGGACTCTAGTGCATTCTCGAGGTTCTCCTCAACTTCCTGCCTCCTGAGGTTGACTGTTTCTATTCTTTCTGCTGGCCCTCAGGCTTTCAGTTCTTTTACCCCATCAATACTAGCTTATAGTTCCCTCTTCCCACTGTTCATCCTCTTTCCCTCCCAAGTCTCTCCCTCTCTTCCCCCTTGTGATTGCTTTCTTTTCCCTCCCAAGTAGAACTGAGGCATCCTCACTTGGTCCCTTCAGCTTGTTGACCTCTTTGAGCTCTGTGGATTGTATCTTAGGTAATCTGTACATTCTTTTTTTGGCTAATACCCACTTATTACTGAGTATATATCATGCATGTCCCTTTGGGTCTGAGTTACCTCACTCAGGATATTTTCTAGTTCCAGCCATTTTCCTGCAAAACTCAGGATATCTGAGTAGTATTCCATTGTGTAAATGAATCACTTTTCTGTATCTATTCTTCTGATGTGGGACATCTGGGTTGTTTCCAGCTTCTGGCTATCACCGACAAGGCTGCTATGAACATAGTGGAACACATGCCCCTGTGGCATGGTGGGGCAACCTTTGGGTGTATTTCCAAGAGTGGTATTGCTGGGTCTTTACTTATATCCATTTCCAATTTTCTAAGGAATATCTAGATTGATTTCCAGAGTGGTTGTACCAGTTTGCAATCCCATGAGCAATGGAGGAGTGTTCCTTTTTCGCCATATCTTTGCCAACGTGTGTTGTCACCTGAGGTTTTGATCTTAGCCATTCTGATTGGTGTAAGGCAGAAGCTCTGGGTCATTTGGATTGACATATCTCTGATCACTAAAGACTTTGAACATTTCTTTAGGTGCTTCTCAGCCATTCAAGATTCTTCTGTAGTGAATTCTCAGTTTAGTTCTGTATCCCATTTTTTGATTGAGTTGTTTGGTTTTTTGGTGATTAACTTCTTGAGTTCTTTATATATTTTGGATATTAGCCTTCTATAGGATGTGGGGTTAGTGAAGATTTTTTTCCCAATCTGTAGGTTGCTGATTTGTCTTATTGACTATTTCCTTTGCCTTGCAGAAGCTTTCCAGTGTTATGAGATTCTATTTATCAACACTTTTCTTAGAGCAAGAGCCATTGGAGTTCTGTTTAGGAAATTTCCCCCTGTGCCAATGAGTTCATGGCTCTTTCCCCCTTTCTCTTCTATTAGATATTGTGTACCTGGTTTTATGTTGAGATCCTTCAGCTTTGTGCAAGGTGACAAATATGGGTCTATTTCCATTTTTCTACATACAGACAGCAAGTTAAACCAGGAGCACTTACTGAAGATGCTTTCTTTTTTCCACTATATACTTTTGGAGTCTTTGTCAGTGATCAAGTGTCTGTAAGTGTGTGGTTTTATTTCTGGGTCTTTAATTCGATTCCATTGATCAACCTGTATGTCTCTGCCAATACCATGCAGTTTTTAACACTATTGCTCTGTAGTAGAGCTTGAGGTCAGGGATGGTGATTTCCCCTAGCCACTCTTTTATTCTTAAGAATTGCTTTCTGGGTTAATAAAGTTTGGAATATAGGAAGACCGACCCACAAACCACAAGAAACTTAAGAAGAAGGAAGACCAAAAGGTGGACATTTCATTCCTTCTTAAAAAGAGGAACCAAACACACACAGAAGGAGTGGCAGAGATTAACTATGGAGCAGAGACTGAAGGAAGGACAAGCATATAGCTATCTCTTGAGAGGCTCTGACAATACCTGACTAATACAGATGTAGAGGCTCACAACCATTCATTGAACTGAGTACACGGTCCCCAATGAAGGAGTTAGAGAAAGGTTCTATGGCGCTGAAGGGTTTGCAGCCCCTTAGGATGAACAACAATTACTAACTAGTACCCTCAGAGCTCCCAGGGACCCAACCACCAATCAAGGACTATACAGGGTGGGACTGAAGGTTCTGGCAGCATGTGTATAGTAGAGGATTGCAAATTCGATCATCAATAGGAGGAAAGGACCTCGGCCTTGTGAAGGTTCTGTGCCCCAGTGTAGGGGAATGCCAGGGCCAATAAGTGGGAGAGGGTGGGGTGGCAGGCATGGGGAGGGGGGAGGCAAAAGGAGTTTGTTCTTGTTGTTTTTGTTTGTTTGTTTGTTTTGTGGAGGGGAACCTGGGAAAGGGAAAATTTACATGTAAATGAAGAAAATATCTAATAAAAAAAAAGAAAAAAAAAAGAATTGCTTTCATTATTCTGGGTGTTTTGCTTTTCCAGATGAATTTGAGAATTGCTCTTTCAATGTCTTTGAAGAATTGTGTTTGGCTTTTGATGGAGATTGCATTAAATCTGTAGATTGCCTTTGGTAGAATCACCATTTTTACTACGTTAATTCTGCCAATTCATGAGCATGGGAGAATCTCTTCATTTTCTGAGATCTTCTTCAATTTTTTTCTTGACAGACTTGAAGTTATTTTCATACAGATCTTTCATTTGTTTGGTTAGATTTACCCCAAGATATTTTATATTATTTGTGGCTATAGTGAAGGGAATTGTTTCCCTAATTTCTTTCTCAGTCTGTTTATCATTTGTATGAATGAAAGCTACTAATTTATTTGAGTTAATTTTATATCTGGCCACTTTGCTGAAGTTGTTTATCAGTTGGAGAAGTACTCTAGTACAATTATTGTGGTTGCTTATGTATACTATCTTATTATCTGCAAATAGTGATATCTTTATTTCTTCTTTACCAATTTGTATCTACTTTATGTCTTTGTTTTCTTATTGTTCCAGCTAGCACTTGGAGTACTATATTGAATAGATATGGAGAGAGTGGGCATACTTGCCTTGTCCCTAATTTTAGTGGGATTACTTCAAGTATCTCTCCATTTAATATGATATTGGTTGTTGGTTTGCAATAAATTCCTTTTATTATGTTTAGGTATGGGACTTGAATTCCTGATCTCTTCAATACGTTTAACATGAAGGGGTGTTATATTTTGTCAAATGCTTGTTCTACATCTAAGGAGATGATCATATTAAATTTTTCTTTGAGGTTTTTTATATAATGGAAGTGGAAGTTCAAAGTCTCTTCTGAGATTCATGCAATTATTTCACAGTAATCCCCTATAAAAGCAAAAGCAAAAAGCAAACCAGATACTCATGATATTACAGGATATATATTTCCACTCACAAATGTCATAGTGAGGAAATTCTGGACCAAAGCAAGACAACAAACCAGCTGGGCTATCTTTAAATTCAGAGTCTCCATGGCTGATGTGAACGTGTTTTTCAGATCTAGAACTTTGTCCATCTTTGTTGACTTCAACAGCTTCTTTCTCTTGGTCTGGTTCCATTCCCTCTTATCAGATTTCCTCAGTAGATATCCCAAGGCTCTGACATGTTTAACATCTTGGGGGTATCCAAGGCAACTTCAATTTTACAACATCTTGTTCAATATCTTGGATCCACACATGATCTGGGCTCCTCCAGAGGGCTTGGGTCACTTCGCCAGCTCTTCCCTCTATATACTCTAGTCGCTGGTTGATCCATTCTACTGCTGTCGATGGTCATCCCATGGTACTGGTATTGCTATTGAATAGATATGGAGAGAGTATTTCATTGTAACTGTGCTTCACCAATGGTCTCTCACAGGCTTCATTCATGGTGTCAAGCCTCAACTTCTTTGTATGACCCCTTCAATTCTGGGTCAACAACTACAACTGAGGTTGCACCTTCACCAGTGGCATTCCCTGGCCTCTCACAGTGACAAGCCTCAGTTATTCTCTTGGCACCTTTGTACCTTAATGACCAGTACTACTTGGGTGAATCATAAACAATACCAAGTCCAGCTGAAGCACGAGATACAACCTTGGATGTCTCTGGAACACAGCTTCTCTGTGCTCTCAGAAAATATATCCAGGAACACTTCTCCTCAGTGAATTAGCTAGGTTTTCTATTGCTATAAATAGGCAGCATGACCAAGGCAACTTTATAAAGGGCAATATTTCATTTGGGCTGGCTTACTTTTTCAGAAGTTCAATCCATTACCATAAGAACAGTAGCATCCAGGCAGGCATAGTCCTGAAGGTGCTGAGTGTTGTACATTTTGTTCCAAAGGCAAACTGGAAAACTGGCTCCCTAAAAGGACAGTACCAAAGCCCAGCCCACACAGTGACACACTTCTACCAAGGAGGCCACACCTACTCTAGTAAGGCCACATCTCCTTATAGTGCCACTCCCTGGGCCAAGCATATTCAAACTACCACAAAATGTTTAAAATATTAAAAAAGTTAAAATCAGTGGTTTAACGGGGGTTCTCAATGGGGTCCTCAATGGAGAGTTAGAGAAAGGACTGAAGGAGCTGAGGACTTTGCAACCTCATAGGAAGAATAACAATAGCAACCAATCAGACCTCTTCTCCCAGTGCTAAACCATCAACCAAGGTGTACACATGGAAGGACCCTTGGCCCAGCAGCAGGTAATGACCTATTTGGGCATCAATAGGTGGCGAAGCCCTTGATCCTGTGAAGGCTAGATGCACCAGCGTAGGAAAATGTGAGGCCATAGAGCAGGGAGTGGAAAGGTGGGTAGGGAAACACCCTCATAGAAGCAGGAGAGAGTGATGGGATTTGGTGGGGCGGGGGGAGACAGGCCTGGAGAAATGGATAACATTTGAAATGTAAAGAAAGAAAATATTTGTACTGGCTGGTTTTGTGTGTCAAGTTGACAAGGGGTCAATTGTACTGGCTGGTTTTGTGTGTCAAGTTGACACAGAGTTATCACAGAGAAGGGAGCTTCAGTTAGGGAAGTGCCTCCATGAGATCTAGCTGTAGGGCATTTTCTCAATTAGTAATCAAGGGGGTAGGGCCCCTTGTGGGTGGTGCCATCCCTGGGCTGGAAGTCTTGGGTTCTATAAGAGAGCAGGCTGAGCAAGCCAGGGGAAGCAAGCCAGTAAGGAACATCCTCCATGGCTTCTGCATCAACTCCTACTTCCTTACCTGCCTGAGTTCCAGTCCTCACTTCCTCTGGTGATCAACAGCCATGTGGAAGTAAGCTAAATAAACCCTTTCCTCCCCAACTTCCTTCTTAGTCATGATGTTTGTGCAGGAATAGAAACCCTGACTAAGACAATATCCAATTAAAAAAAATAAAATTTGAGAGCCAGGCAGTGGTGGCACACGTCTTTAATCCCAGCACTTGGTAGGCAGAGGCAGGCAGATTTCTGAGTTCGAGGCCAGCCTGGTCTACAGAGTGAGTTCCAGGACAACCAAGACTACACAGAAAAACCCTGTCTCCAAACAAAACAAAACAAAATAAAATAAGACAAAAAAATTAAAAAAAAAATAAATATAGTATAGTATCTCCTTTTAGACTAAGAAAGCAACCAATCTTAATGTTTTACTTTGATTTGGGCTTTTGTGTGGTGATAAGAAGAATCTAGAGTTGTTTGCTATAGCCATAGGGTTAAAGTTCAGAGTCTTTACATCAATCAATAGAGTTCTGATACTATTATAGACATACTTTCAGGATTTTAAGTTTCTTTTGGTTGTCTTTTAAGAATAGACTTAAAATACTTTTCATTATGCTAAACTTACGTAGATCTAGAGGGAAGAAGTCCCTCTTTCACAGTTTGCAGTCAAACTAAAAGAATATTCGTAGTTTTAACCCAAAACCATTTCGAAAGCTGCTATTATGACACAAAGGTTTACTTCTACTGTCTTCTCTACAGTATGTGTGTCTTAGTTAGGGTTTTATTGTTGTGAAGAGATACATTTACCAAGGCATCTCTTTCTAAAGGCAAAGGTTTAACATGAGCTGGCTCACACTTTCAGAGATTCAGTCCATTATCATTATGATGGGAAGTGTGACAACTTCCAGGCAGACTAGGTGGTAGAGAAGGTGCTGAGAGTTCTACATCTTGATCTGAAGGCAGTCAGGAGAAGACTGGTATCCTCAGGCAGCTAGGAGGAAGTGCACTTTGTCTACCCCCACAGTGACATACTTCCTCCAACAAGGCCACACCCACTCCAACAAGGTCACACCTACTCTTAATTAGTTGCACTCCCTGGGCCAAATATATTCAAATCACCAAGATGGGTTCAATAGACTTAAAAATTCTTGTAAACTATAGAGAATCATCTTGGCTGTATCTTTCCCTGGTCAAGTAGACCACAGAATATCTGCCTATACAAATTCTATTTACTAGCAACTATAGATTTAGTGTTGTCTTTAAGAAACTATTGAATAGTGCCCAGGTTAATTTGATTAATATACTTTGGTTAATATAAAACTAACATTTTTACATTTAGAAGTAAAATTACTAAGGTCCATGAAAAATTAACCAACTGGCTCATACATTTACCTTTTTTTCAAATGTAATCTATAATTACTAAACTAATAAAAACACAGAATCATGATTGATAAAGGCTGCCCAGATTCTAATCTACTTTATATTGCTCTTGAGAAATTCTCTGTAAGCATGCTGTCATAAACAGTTTTGCCTCTGGTATCAATCAACCTAATTAAAGGACTGTGCTCTTAAACAGTTCCATTTAATAGAAATGAAATGTAAACTACATATAATTTTTATTTTCTAGTAAACACATTAAAAGCTAACAAAAATAGGTGAAAATCATTCTAGAATGTTTCTTTTTATTTACCAATATATCTGATGTGTTGTATAAATATGGAATTGGTACAAAAATTAATAGTGAGATACATTTTACCCTCTTTTATTTTGTTTCTATTATGCAGTCTTCAATTAATGTAATAGACACAACATCATTTGTAATAGACATAAGACCAGTTTATTATATATAGGTAAACTGTTGCGGACTATTCCAAAAGTGCTGTTTACTGGCATCATGTCATTTCTTGTAGTGTACATAATTTTTCTAATAACTAATAGTGCCTATGACATATCCTAGTAGCTGCCATCTTCAAACTAAAGTGTTTCTTTCATGGAAACAAATCAATTTCAGGGACTTAGTTTCTAAAGTTTCTGAGTTTTGTGCATTTGATCTTAAAAGGTTACCAAGAAACAGTACCAGTCCCCTGAATTTTAGCTAGATCTTTCCCGGCTTCTATACACAGGCCACACAGGTTAGCTTGCTGTTCCTTTCTCAGCTACTCTAAGCAGGTGGGATAAATCACACATTATTAACTTCAAAAATGTCTTAAATGTCAATGAGACAGGTGACACCACCACTAAATACATTGAATTTTAGAAAGGACTGCTGAATTAAACCAGCTTATGTATCTTAAGAATGTCTTAACCCACAAATAAAAGTCAAGAAATATGTTGCATTGTGAAAGGGTTTTTTCTCTTGTCCCAAGAGGACTTGCAGGAGACTCTTTGCTAGGATGACTTATAACAGAGACAACAAAAATCATAGGGACCCAGGACTGCCCATTTGAAGGATTACTGATCAGAACTGAGATCTCTCAACACCCTGATTCTATCTCCACCTCTCTCCAGCCCTTTCCTTTGCTTTCCTTACCTCAAAACAGGTGCCTGCCTCCAGGAGGCCTGCATATATGGAGGTTACAGACACTTAGGATGCTGAGTTGAATCCACCAGTCATGGTGGCACTGTACTTGACAAACTTACAACTCATTTTCAACATTCTACCAGTGATCCCAGGAGTGAATAATGTTGAATAGAATTTGTGGGTAAGCTCTACCCCAACCACTATGCCTAATAACCCATAGCTAACTTACACATTTTCTGCCTGCTTGTCCCTGCTGGCAAGTTATATTTACCCATGTTATCATTCTTCAACAGAAGGGTCAAATCCAGGATGTAAGAGAACACAACTCCTAGCTACAATACATCCAATAATCAGCTGAACTCTTTCCCATAGCCATCCACTCCAACTCCTCTCAGTGTTTTTTTCTGCTTCTGTCTCCTGAGCACTATTGGCAGCTGTTTCCATTAAACCTCACTTCATGAACCCCGTGGTTCTTTACCCATATGGGAGTTATAAAAATTCTTCTCTTCCATCTGTCCTTCCCACTTTGCCTCCTTTGAGATCCCATCCTACATGTTCCTGTACCACCACTGTCACATGTTCCTGTACCACCACTGTCACCAAGCCAGAGTGTGTTAAGTGCCTCCCCGAAACTCAAAACTATGTTGGAGCAACAACATAACTGGTTCCCATACTAAACAGGCTTTTCCATGTCTGCACTCAAGAGAGTAAATCTCCAGGTTTACCTTTATAAGCCCTAACAACTTGATCTATGGCTGGGACAGGACTGAAAGAAAAGACAGATCTTCATCATTCCACTCAACAGAAGGGTCTCCTCATCTCTCTGGGACCACTGCAGAAAGTATAACAGCCTTCATCCAAACACACCATTTGGCTAGCAACTTCCAGGATAAACTTGACCAGACCACGGCTTCCACCATGGATAGTATTGACTCCCTGTATTGACAAATCATCTCCTTTTGGGGGCTGTTCTCCAAAACGGGAAAGCTCTGAACTTAATGACTGCTGAACAGGAAGGGAATTACGTTGTGTTAGGGAAGAAATGCTGTTTCTATGTCAATGAATCTGAACTGGTGGAACAAAGCAGAGGAATGCTCAAAGATCTCTGTTGAGATATCCAGACATGTGATGCACCCAAAACCCCTAACCTATGGTGGTCATATCCACTGGTAACTTGGCTTCTTTTTCTTTTTGGCCATTGGGACCATAGTCATCCTGGTACCCTGCCACATCCAGTTTCTAAAGCAGCAAATAACATTATAAAACTTACTGCCCAATGAAGGAGTTAGAGAAAGGATCTCTGGAGGTGAAAGGTTTGCAGCCCGTTAGAACGAACAACAATATGAACTAACTAGTACCCTCAGAGCTCCCAGGGACCCAACCACCAATCAAGGACTACACATGGTGGGACTGAATGTTCTGGCAGCATATGTATAGTAGAGGATTGCAAATTCTATCATCAATAGGAGGAGAGGACCTCAGCCTTGTGAAGGTTTTGTGCCCCAGTGTAGGGGAATGCCAGGGCCAATGAGTGGGAGAGGGTGGGGTGGCAGGCATGGGGAGGGGAGAGGCAACAGGGGTTTGTTCTTGTTGTTTTTGTTTGGTTGGTTGGTTTTTTGGAGGGGAAACTTGGAAAGGAGAAATTTACATGTAAATAAAGAAAATATCTAAAAAAAAAACAAACAAACAAACAAACAAAAAACAAAAAAAACTTACTGCCAATTGGGTTCTGATTCAATACCAAACCATTCCCAACAGAGGCTGATGGCTATGATGACATCTCCCCTTTATAAAACAACAGTGTGTTGTACCAGTTTGCAATCCCACCAGCAATGGAGGTGTGTTCCTCTTTCTCTACATCCTTGCCAATGTGTATTGATACCTGAGGTTTTGATCTTAGCCATTCTGATTGGTGTAAGGTGGGATCTCAGGGTTGTTTTGATTTGCATTTATCTGATCACTAGGACTTTAAACATTTCTTTAGATATTTCTCAATCATTTGAGATTCCTGTCTGTGAATTCTCTATTTAGTTCTATATCTATTTTTTTTCATTGGATTAGTTGCTTTTTTGGTGGTAAGCTTCTTTATATATTTTGGATATTAGCACTCTATAGGATGTGGGCTTAGTCAAGTTTTTTTTCCCAACCTGTAGGTTGCCAATTTCTTTTATTGGTTATGTCCTTTGCCTTACAGAAGCTTTCCAGTGCTATGAGATCCCTTTTATCAACTCTTGATCTTAGAGCATGAGCCATTAGAGTTCTGTTTAGGAAATTTCCCCCTGTAAAAATGAGTTCAAGTCCCACTTTCTCTTCTATTAGATTCAGTTTAACTGGTTTTATGTTGAGGTCCTTGATCTGGAAATCCATCTGGAGGTTCCTCAGAAAATTGGAAATAGATCTATCTGAAGACCCAGCTATAGAAATCTTGGGAATACACTCAAAAGATGCCCCACCATGCTGCAGGGCTATGTGTTCTACTATGTTGATAGTGGCCTCATTTGTGATAGCTAGAAGCTGGAAACAACCTAGATGTCCCATGACAGAAGAATAGATACAGAAAATGTGGTTTGTTTACACAATGGAATACTACTAAGCTATTAAGAACGAGGAAATCCTGAGATTTTTTTGTTTTGTTTTGTTTAATGCATATTTATTATTTCTTTTATTTATTTATTTATATTTTATTAGATATTTTCTTTATTTACATGGAAATTTCTCCTTTCCCAGTTGCCCTTCCAAAAAACAAACAAACAAACAAACAAAAACAACAAGAACAAACCACTGTTGCCTCCCCCCTCCCCAAGCCTGCTGCCCTACCATCTCCCACTTATTGGCCCTGGCATTCCCCTACACTGGGGCACAAAACCTTCACAAGG
>JADRCD010139029.1:0-82669 GCA_019843815.1 Montemys delectorum | reverse complement strand
AAAAAAAAAAAAAAAAAAAAAAAGAGAGTTCAATAATGATGGAGGACTGAAAGCACACCATGCCTCACTCTCATTTTTTAACCCCTTCCCGCATTCTGGTTCCCTTAATTTTTCACAGGCTCTAACACTCATTCCAGAAAACTCGTTCGTGTGTGGCTGCAGGCAGCCACAAGTTTGTTCTGTGATAATTTTATTTCTGTGTTGTTTAGTCTTACAACTATGTTGTTACTCTATAAAGCACTCAGTCATCTGATATCAACAACAATTTTGGGGATTCTGTTTCTTTATGAATCCTCATAATTATTCACATCATCCAAAAAAATTTCCTGAGATTGTAGTCTGTATGTGAAAGTGCTTACAAAGTCAAAAACATCTTATTATTATACATCAGATGGATGCAGATAGTATGCAGATTATAAACTTCTCAGAATAATATAATCAATGAGACTTTCACTTTTAAAGACTTCTTAATAGCATCATATGACATAGTGTCAATGGCAATCATAAATGGAATATTTCTTCGGATAAGATACTATGTATTAGTTGATGCAATCTGAACATTAAGATTTATTGTAGTTTAAATTGGTAAGACATCTGGGACATTTAATTTTACTTGCATATTCATCTACCAAATTCAAATATGAAAAGCAAATTTCATCTCTCTATATATAATTCAGTGTCTGCAGTGTCTCATTCATGAATGTCCAAGAAGACAAATTGTTCTCATTTATCAAACATGATTTTGGCAAGGAAATGGCAGTAAAAGCCCAAAAGCTGCCAAAGTTTGGATTTCTTAAAACTTGGTGCCTCCTTCAGACTCTATTGTAATCTGTCACCATGTGTCAAGTTGAATGTGTTTCTTTGAGGCTGCACTACTCATGTTGGCAGGAAAAGTGTAACATTTATAGTTGTTTTAGTTCACAACTCATCCAAACTAGGGGTGAATCCAAGTGGCATTAATGCTAAGAATACCTTCTCAAAGGTAAGCCTTCTGGGTAGAGTCCTGTAGAGTCAAAGCCCCACTACTCTCTGTATTGATCCGACACTACTTTGTGGGAAACTTATGTGTGTTCTTAATAATTCATCATCCATTCAAGTGATACTTTTGAGTGTTTAAGAATTCATATACTAAATTAACCTAGTTTTACCTATTTGTCATGTTTATGTTATACAGCCTAAAAAAGGTGAAATGTGGTTATTAATATTCAGTTATTTCTACCAATAGATTGACACATATAGTACATTGTCAACCACAATCAAATAATTGAGACTGAATATTAACAATAATAGAATATTTTTCAAACTTTATATTAAATGGTTATAACTAGATTGTGCTTAGGTAAATGTATAATCAGTTATTTTAAAAAGGTAAAGTATCGATTGGCTTTCATCATTTCAGAACACTTAATGAATTTCAAATCTGAAATTGTATTATATTAGTGTAATATCAAATAAGTTTTCCTACTGCTTTTTGCCAACTTTACCATGAATTCTTGAAGTTCCTGCACTGGTCATTACCAAGAAGTGCGAACATTTAGGGGAATAATACCTTTTATTTATTGATATTTTACTTTGGGACAGAAGGAAAGGAAAGCAAACTCATGTGTGAGTTGGTTTCATACAGTGATTTCTCAGAAGTAGGAGAAACGTGGCTACTGAATAAATCTATCAAATAACTTATGTATAAATCTAAGAACTCAGGTAGTCAGTCACTGATGCCTGTAATCATGTTCTACTGTTCTTCTAATCAGTGCAAGTAAGCTGTGAACTGGTCTTCGTATTACCGCATAGTTTGAATGATTTTTTTCATGGAAATACACTAATATCAATATATTTGTGCATTTTCCCCCATTTATTTCTGTAAGAGATATATTAATTTCTTCTTTAAAGGCTTCCTTCAAGATGCTTGGATTTAAGGTCACTACCCTGTGATTCAGTTGTGTTAGGACCTCCAGGGCTTGTTGTAGTAGAATAGCTGTGCTCTGAAGGTGCCACATTGCCCTGATGTTTGTAGATTGTGTTTGTAACCTGGCTTTTAGTAAGCTGGTTGTCCCTAGATATTCCTGTTTCACCAAGCCTCAGTGGGTAGCCTTGGGCTAGACAATGGAACTCAGCACAAATCAGAATAGTTGAGGTTTGCCTGGAGGGACTCCAGGAACAGGGGAATGACTGACTTTTGACTGGGAAGGGATATGACCTGTATGTTCCTGATGCTAATTACTTGATGAAGACAAGTGGATAGGTGGCCAGACCATCAAGACATTTGTTTTTTGATTGACAGTATTAATTGACTATTCTCCAACATTAACATATTTCTATCGATGTATACTAAATTTTCTTATTCTTTCCTGGGTTAACTTCAATATACTTAAGATTTAACATTTCATTTTGATTTTTAGAATTTCAGGTTTTCTATTTAAATCTGTTCTTCATGTCTATATATTTTCATTAGGCTTCAATAAACTGTCAATTATTTTAAATCCTCTCCTTGGTAAGCCTAGCATTTCCAGGCTTCTCAGTGCTTTTTATTTACATTTTATGTTGATAAAATTGGTTTTGTTCATTTTCATTTGAATTGACTTGTAATGCATTTTATTTATCTTCATTGAATTGTATACTTATCAAATTACATAGAGACTGATATTAATAATCTTTGAAATAAGAATTCATTTGATATAAATGTTCTTTAACATAAGAATTATTTTTTTAGATAGGCTTCATTGCTGCTTAATATTTTGTATGTTTGAATATCAGAGTTTTCATAGTTACTGAGTACATTTTTATTTGGTTTGTTTTGACTCAGTCTGGACTGTATTTTTTTGTCTCACTTCTGGACTTTGGAATTCCTAGATATGTCTTTTCAAAAATCATGAGTCATGCAGGTCTTAGAGCTGAAACTGATTATTATGATGCTATCCTCTCTTGATATGCAGCACAAGTGTTGGGAGGCAAATGTTGTTTAAGGTTGTATTGTAATAGACATCCAGAGGGTCTTTCTTCCTGCTTACTGAGTTCAGTGGGTTTTTCCCATTCAGACAATTTTTTGCTCTTTGTTTTCATTTCTTTTACACTTAAGGGACATGGAATTAAAAACAGATAACAAAGGGAATAAAACACATTCCCTAGGGTAATCAAGTTCAAGTATTGTCTTATTATCCTGCAGAATATTACCCACATGGAGAATTGTGTGGGCACTGTCCATTGTGACTTCTGCCATTTCCCATCCCTTACCCTAATCTTGCCCAGAGGGGGTAAAAATGAATCTTTTCAGGCTGTACATGGTCGAAGTCCATTTGTATAAAATTGTAAAGATCTAAAACATGATATGCTGGGCTCTTTGCCGGCAGATCTAGACAAGAGAGAGAAGCTTGTCCAGAGAATAACCACCCAGAGCCAAGAGTCTGTCAAAGTAAGAACTCCTTTTATTGTATCGATCTTTTTCATGGTCTGTTTTGTTTTGCTTTGGTTTGGTTTTGGTTTTCATTATAAAGGGCTGAGAGAGGAGGTGGAGTTTTTGCTGAGGTGAGATGACATAGGAGGAGGGGAAAGTTAACAAAGGGTATGGGGTGACTGATAGAGCCAACAAAGTTACTCTACATCAGCAGGAGCTCGGCAAAGGCAGGCTTACCAGGTCATGCTGAGTCTCTCCAGTACAGAAGCTACTGAGACAGTTTACAAAACTCAAGCCAGGCTCAGGTTTGTCCTCAAGGCCCAAACAAGGGCCAAATAGGGCTCAATAATGATGAAGTTGAGTGTAGAATCAAAATAATTTCTTTTTAAAATTGGTCTTCAATCAGCCTTCAGAAGTTTATAAAATTAAACTTTAAGACATATCCCATTACATGAATCTAGAATCTGTTGGGTCTTCTGCTCCAATGGCATCACTCTGTACTTCTTTCTGTAAGTCATTTTGACAACTGACTTCTTGGCTGTGGGATTTTTGGTTTATTAGCTTGTTTTTATTTTATTTTTTTTTTATGTCTTTACATAAACATAGGGCTATAATTATCTACAGAATTTTATTTTATAAAAATGAGAATAACGTCTGTGACCTTTAATTTTTGAAGATGAAATGAGATATATATCAATTCTTTTTGACTTATTTTCTTTTTTTATTTTCTGTATTTTGGGGATTGTTTCTCCCTCCTCTTTCCACTGTATAAAACATCCAGTGTTCACCCTCCATTTTCCTTCATATTTCCAGCCTCTATTTCCATGAAATTTTTCTGCATTCATATACGTATCTTGTTACACAAGAGATTAAAAGTAGTTTAAGGAAATATTAATAACACATGGACTGGCAATTAAAAAACTATGACTTGGGTATTTTAATTGTTATGTTTTCCTTTTAACAAGGAATGGCATAATGCATTGATATTGGCAACCTCTCCATGGGTAACAAGAACATTATTACATAGAAATAGAATTATTTTGTATAATATGGTATGCTTGTCTAGTGGATAATGTGTTGCTTATAGAACTGTTTGACGTCCTGACAGGAATCTACCCTTGTGCTAAAGTCAATTTAGAAAACAAAGCGTCTCATATCTATGCACGCAAACAACAGTCCTTTTAGATGAACATTAATATATCATAGGTGAGTGGTTACTTATCCTTGTAATAAAGTTCCTCGGAAACGTTTGATCCACGAGAAAACACAAATTATTTAACTCCATGTTGCTCTTCCCTCTAACACTTAGATTCCATCATGCTTTGAAGTAACAGAATTCTTGAAATTTACATGTAAATTGAATGTCAAAATTATCGTGATAAGAAATCTAGTTTTCAAGTTGATGACACCTCAGGTCATCTTGGAGATAGTCCTTTTGTCATGCCTGTGGGAAGATTGTTCATCTTGCAAACATAGAAAGATCTGCTCCCTTTATGTGGTACCATTCCGTAGCCTGGAATACTGGGATATATAAAAAAGTAGTAATTTTGATAGAAATTACACAAGAATTAATTGATACCTGCTTCTTTACTGTGACTTGGGCTAAGACCAGCTGCCTGAAACTGTTGTCTTACTCTTAAAATTTCAGCCAGAAAAACACACTGAGTTTCTTTTGTTGGTTTTTATACAGTATTAACATGTAGTTATTAAGGAACTATGTAGCTGCTCTATTGAAAAGAAGGAGGAAAAGTATGAGTTTGTAGAGGTATGGAGGCTAGACTGGCTAGTAACTAATTTGTATAAATTTTTTTGTGAAATAAAAGTTATAAGATACTAGTTGTGTTTATACTCATTTAAAATTAACCAAACAACACAAAGGTTAAAATTCATTAAATAAGATATAAATACATAGATAACAATTTATACTTCTTTTTACTTTACATTAACTACTAATTTGGTTCCAATTTAATAACATAGAGGGATTTTTGGATCATAGACTTGACTCATAAATTCAAAACTCATTTTAACTAACAAGTAATTATTTAGAAACATGAACCTATTTTGCCAGAAATGAAATATACATTTTATGATTTATTTTTTGTAATTATTATTTTTTGTTATTTGTATTTCTTCAAGGTAGAAAACTGAAGCTCAAGAGTGAACATGAGGTATCCATAGGTATGCTTCTGTGGGCAATGCATGACATGTATGAGTGACTGACACTTTGTAAAAGTAGAATAATAATTATAGGGACTCATTAAATCATTAAGTAATAAGTATGAAAATAAAGAACTTTTAATGTTACGTAGTTTAGATAAAAATTTCTATTCACCCTCTTTTGACTGAACTGAACTTCACAGACAAAAATGACAGTAATAAAGATGATGAAAATAATTACTGATTTTTACTAAACTTTCCTATCAGACAAGTGACTTACTAGCTATTAAGACTCAGATAATCCATCCAAAAAATTTCATAATGTTGTAATACAACTTTTATTTTACAAGTATAAACAAAACATTTAAATGTTTCTTGTTATTAGACTGACCTAATCATCAGAAGACAGAGCATAATTCCTGGGATATATGTAAACACATCTTATTAATGATTTATTGAGCTATTTTCACATTTTATATTTTCTGAATTTTTTTAAGATTACAAAAGTTTTGCTACTTGAATTTTAATACCATCATTGAAATCCATGACCTGATTTAGACTTATTTTTAAAAGTTTAAATTATAATGTCTTATACCAAATAAAAATGAGTTTAAATTAAAAATGAATTATCTTGCTCTGATGCCATTGAACTTATTTCACTAAGTAAAATAATTTAGGCTGATACCTAGCCAATTCAGTCATTAACCAATTAAAATTAATGCATTCATCTATTAAAGTAACTAACACACTAATTGAGATAAATTAGACCATAAGCTAAACTGTTTATGAATGATAGCAGTTAATAATAATTCAGTGGGAGACAAATGAGAGTACCTTCATTTTTTTCTGGAGGAAAAGTTCTTTTTTTAAATGATCATTAGTTGCAGCAGTAGAATATTAATTTAAAAAATAAGATTACCTTATTTTCTTTAACTGTTTTTTAGTCTTTTGTCTAAAGTTGCTAACAATATTTCTAATCACATACATCTTAAAATCATTAGAAATATGTCAATAACTCACTTATTTTTAAAAATGTGTGTAGCTCCTTTCAATTAGAGACAATCTAATGTAAACAAGACTAAGATTGAACTCCTTATGCAACAGAGAGTGACCCGGAAATCTTTAATTCTTCTGCCTAAACCTCTGATCTGCTTAGATTAAAAATGCACACTACCACACCGAGATATACTATTTTTGAGAACAAACCAAGCTCCCTAATCATTCTATGTAAGATCTACCAAGATGAGCTCTCAATTCAGAACCTCTACGCTCCAAATGCAAGGGCATCTACATTGATAAAAGAAATTTTACTAAAGTTCAAATCACACATTGCACTGCACACAATATTCGTGGGATACTTCAACATCCCACTCTCTGTAATGGGCAGATCATGGAAACAGAAACTAAACAAAGACACAGTGAGACTAACAGAAGTTATGAAACAAATAGATTTAACAGATATGTATAGAACATTTTATCCTAAAACAAAATAATATACCTTCTTTTCAGCACCTTCTGGTACCTTCTCCAAAACTGACCATATAATTGGTCACAAAGCAGTTCTCAACAGATACAAGAAGATTGAGATAATCCCATGGATCCTATCATATCATCATGGACTAAGGCTGGTCTTTATTAAAAACAAAAGTAATAGAAAACACACATACACATGGAAGCTGAAGTACACTCTACTCAATGATAACTTGATCAAGGAAGAAATAAAGAAATTAAAGATATTTTAGAATCTAATGAAAATGAAGACACAATGTACTCAAACTTTTGAGATACAATGAAAGCAGTGCTAAGAGGAAAACTCATAACTCTGAGTGCCTCCAAAACGAAACTGGAAAAAGCATACACTAGAAGCTTGACAGCACACTTGAAAACTCTAGAGCAAAAAGAAGCAAATAGATACAAGAGGAATAGAAGGCAGGAAATGATCAAGCTCAGGGCAGAAATCAACCAAGTAGAAATAAAAAGAATTGTACAAAGAATCAACCAAACCAGAAGCTGGTTCTTTGAGAAAATCAACAAAATAGATAAAGTCTTAGTCAAACTAACCAGAGAGGACAGAGACAGAAGCCAAATCAAAAAAATCAGAATTTAAAAGTGAGACATAAAAATAGAAACTGAGGAAATCCAAAAATTCATCAGATCCTACTACAAGAGCCTCTAGTCAACAAAACTGGAAAATCTGAATGAAATGGACAATTTTCTAGACAGATACCATATACCAAAGTTAAATCAGGAACAAATAAACAATCTATACAGTCCTATAACCCCTAAGGAAATAGAAGTATTTATTAAGAGTCTCCCAACCAAAAACATGACCAGGACCAGATGGATTTAATGCAGAGTTCTATCAGACCTTCAAAGAAGACCTAACACCAAAACTCTTCAAATTATTCCACAAAATAGAAACAGAAGGAACACTACCCAATTCCTTCTATGAAGCCACAATTACTCTGATACCTATACCACACAAAGACCCAACAAAGAAAGAAAACTTCAGACCAATATCCCTTATAAATACCATTGCAAAAATACTCAAAATTTCTGCAAACTGAGAAAGAAATTTCTGGAGTTGAGAAAGAAATTAGAAAAACAATACCTTTCACAATAGTCACAAATAATATAAAATACCTTGGTATGGCTCTAAATAAGCAAGTGGAAGATCTGTATGAAAATAACTTCAAGTCTCTGAAGAAAGCAATCAAAGAAGATCTCAGAAGATAGAAAGATCTTCCATGCTCATGGATTGGTAGGATGAATATAGTAAAAATGAAAATCTTGTCAAAAGCAATCTATAGATTCAATGCAATCCCCATCAAAATTCCATATGAATTCTTCATAGAGTTAGAAAGAGCAATTTCCAAATTCATCTGGAATAACAAAAAAACCCAGGATAGTGAAAACTATTTGCAACAATAAAAGGATGTCTGAGGAAACCACCATCCACGACCTCAAACTGTACTGTAGAGAAATTGTGATAAAAACTGCATGGTATTGTTACAGTGACAGGTAGGTAGATCAATGGAATAGAATTGAAGACTCAGAAATTGATCTTTGAAAAAGGAGCTAAAACCATCCAGTGGAAAAGGACAGCATTTTCAACAAATGATGCTAGCTGTACTGGCAGTTAGCATGTAGAAGAATGCAAATCGATCCATTCCTATCTCCTCGTACAAAGCTCAAGTCCAAGTGGATCAAGTACCTCCACATAAAACCAGATACACTTAAATTAACAGTAAAGCTAGTGTGGAACAGCCTCGAGCACATGGACATAGGGAAAATTTCCTAAAAGAAACACCAATAGCTTATGCTCTAAGATCAAGAATTGACAAATGAGACCTCATAACATTACAAAGCTTCTGTAAGGCAAAGGACACTGTCAATAGGACAAAACAGCAACCAACAGATTGGGAAAAAATCTTTACTAATCCCATATCTCATAGAGGGCTAATATCCAATATATACCAAGAATTCAAGTCTGACTCTAGAGAACCAAATAACCCTTTTAAAAAATGGGGTACAGAGCTAAACAAAGAATTCTCAACTGAGGAATACTGAATGGCTGAGAAGCACCTAAAGAAATGTTCAACATCCATACTCATCAGGAAATGCAAATCAAAACAACTCCTCACACCAGTCAGAATGGCTAAGATCAAAAACTCAGGTGACAGCAGATGCTGTCAAGGTTGTGGAGAAAGAGGAACACTCCTTCATTGCTGCTGGGATTGCAAGCTGGTATAACCACTCTGGAAATCAGCTTTGTGGTTTCTCCAGAAATTGGACATAGTACTACCAGAGGACCCAGCTATACCACTCTTGGGCATATACCCAGAAGATGCTCCAACATGTAATAAGGACACATGCTCCACTATGTTCGTAGCATCCTTATTTATAATAGCCAGAAACTGGAAACAACCCAGATGTCCCTCAACAGAGGAATGGATACAGAAAATGTGGTACATCTAAACAATGGAGTACTCCTCAGTTATTAAAAATGATGAATTCATGAAATTCTTAGGGAAATGGATGGATCTGGAGAATATCATCCTGAGTGAGGTAACCCAATTACAAAAGAACACACATGGTATACACTCTCTGATAAGTGATTATTAGCCCAGAAGATCAGAGTACACAAGGTGCAGTCCACAAACCACAAAAACTCAGACAGAAGGAAGAACAATATGTGGATAATTCGGTCCATCTTATAAGGGGATCAAAATACCCATGGAGGAGAGACAGTTTGGAGCAGAAACTGAAGGAAAGGCCATCCAGTGACCATCCATACAGAAGTGGATGCTCACAGCCATCCATTGGACTAAGCACAGGGTCCACAGTGAAGGAGCTAGAGAAATGATCCAAGGAATTGAAGGGGTTCTGTCCCATAGGAGGAACAACAATATGAACTAACTAATACCCCCAGAGCTCCCAGGGACTAAATTATCAAACAAAGAGCACACAAGGAGGGACTCATGGCTCCAGCTGCATATGTAGGAGAGGATGTCATTGTAGGACATCAATGAGAGTGTATGCCTTAGTCTCGTGAAGGCTTGATGCCCCATTGTAGGGGAATCCAAGGACAGGGGAGCAGGAGTGGGTGAGATAAAGAGTTAGGGGAATGGGATAGGATGAAATGTAAATAAAGAAAATACCTAAAAAAAAAAAACAAACAAACAGAAAAAAGTGGTTTGGTTATTCTGGTTTTTGTCTTTCCAGATGTACTTGAGAATTGCATTTTTTCATGTCTTCAAAGAATTTTTTTGGGACATTTATTGGGATTGCATTACACCTTTAGATTGTCTTTGTTAGGGTGGTCATTTTTACTGTACGAATTCTGCCAATCCATGAGCATGGCAGATCTCTCCTTTTTCTGAGATCATCGACTTCTTTCTTGAGATACTTGAAGTTATTTTCATACAGGTCTTTTACTTGTTTGGCTAGAGTTACCCCAAGATATTTTATATTACTTGTGGCTATTGTGAAGGGAATTGTTTCCCTTATTTCTTTTTCAGCCTGTTTATCATTTGATTAAAGGAATTCTACTGATTTATTTGAGTTAATCATATGTCCAGTCACTGTGCTGAAGTTGTTTCTCAGCTGGAGAAGTTCTCTGGTAGAATTTTTTGGGTTGCAAATATAAACTTTCACATCATCTGCAAATAGTGATACCTTTACTTCCTCTTTGACAATTTGTAACCTCTTGATCTCTTTTTGTCTTCTTATTGTTCTAGCTAACACTTCAAGTACAATATTGAATAGATATAGGGAGAGTGGGCAAGCTTGTCTTCTGCTCCATTTTACTGGGATATTTTCAAGTATGTCTCCATTTAACTAGATATTGGCTGTTGGTTTGCAGGAAATTGTTCTTATTATGTTTAGTTATTGGCTTTGAATTCCTTATCTCTCCAATGCTTTTAACATGAAGTGATGTTGTATTTTGTCAAATGATTTTTCTTCATCTAAGATGATTATGTGTTTTTTTTCCTTTGAGTTTGTTTATACAGTGCATTACATGAATGGATTTCTGTATATTGAACCAACCTTGCATGCCTGAGATAAGGCTAACTTAATTGTGGTGAATGATGGCTTTGATATGTTCTTGGATTCCATTTCCAAGGATTTTATTGAGTATGTTTGCATCTATATTCATAAGTACTCTTTGTCTTAAGTTCTCTTTATTGGATGGGCCTGTGTGTGGTTTAGGTATCATAGAATGAATTAGTTAGAGTTCCTTCTGTTTCTATTTTATTGAATAATTTGAGTAATATTGGTGTCACGTCTTCTTTCTAGATCTGGTAGAATTCTGCACTAAATCCATCTTGCTCTGGATTTTATTTTGCTGACAGTTTTTTTTTATTAGATATTTTCTTTATTTACATATAAAATTCTCCTTTCCCAGGTTCCCCTCCAAAAAACAAACAAACAAAAACAACAAGAACAACCCCCTTTTGCCTCCCCTCTCCCTGTGCCTGCCACCCCACCCTCTCCCTCTTCTTAGCCTTGGCATTCCCCTACACTGGGGCACAAAACCTTCACAAGACTAAGGTCCTTTCCTCCTATTGATGATCGAATTTGTGATCCTCTACTATAAACATGCTGCCAGAACATTCAGTCCCACCCTGTATAGTCCTTGATTGGTGGTTGGGTCCCTGGGAGCTCTGAGGGTACTAGTTAGTAATTATTGTTCGTCCTAAGGGGCTGCAAAAGCTTCAACTCCATAGAACCTTTCTCTAACTCCTTCATTGGGGACCGTGTACTCAGTTCAATGAATGGCTGTGAGCCTCTACATCTGCATTAATCAGGTATTTTCAGAGCCTCTCAGGAGATAGCTATATGCTTGTCCTTCCTTCAGTCTCTGCTCCATAGTTAAACTCTGCCACTTCTTCTGTGAGTATTTGATTCCCCTTTTTAAGAAGGAATGAAATGTCCACCTTTTGGTCTTCCTTCTTCTTAAGTTTCTTGTGGTTTGTGGGTTGTTCTTCCTGTATTCCAAACTTCTGGGCTAATAACCACTTATCAGAGAATGCATACCATGTGTGTTCTTTTGTGATTGGGTTACCTCACTCAGGATGATACTCTCCAGATCCATCCATTTCCCTAAGAATTTCATAAATTCATTGTTTTTAATAGCTGAATGGTACTCCATTATGTAGATGTACCACACTTTCTGTATCCATTCCTCTGTTGAGGGACATCTGGGTTGTTTCCAGTTTCTGGCTATTATAAATAAGGCTGCTATGAACATGGTGGTGCATGTGTCCTTATTACATGATGGAGCATCTTGTGGGTATATGCCCAGGAGTGGTATGGCTGGGTCCTCTGGTAGAACTATGTCCAATTTCCGGAGGAAGCGCCACACTGATTTCCAGAGTGGTTGTACCAGTTTGCAATCCCACCAGCAATGAAGGAGTGTTCCTATTTCTCCGAAGCCTCTCCAGCATCTGCTGTCACCTGAGTCTTTTATCCTAGCCAGTCTGACTGGTGTGAGGTAGAATCTCAGAGTTGTTTTGATTTGCATTTCCCTGATGACTAAGGATGTTGAACATTTTTTTAGGTGTTTCTCAGCTATTTGGTGTTCATCAGTAGAGAATTCTTTGTTTAGCTCTATGCCCCATTTTTTAATAGGGTTATTTGGTTCTCTGGAGACTGACTTCTTAAGTTCTTTGTATACATTGGATATTAGCCCTCTATCAGATATAGGGTTGGTAAAGATCTTTTCCCAATTTGTTGGTTGCCGTTTTGTCCTATTGACAGTGTCTTTTGCCTTACAGAAGCTTTGCAATTTTATGAGGTCCCATTTGTCAATTCTTGATCTTAGAGCAGAAGCTATTGAGGTTGTCTTCAGGAAATTTTCCCCTGTGCCTATTTGCTCCAGATTCTTCCCCACTTTACTTTCTATTAGTTTCAATGTATCTGGTTTGATGTGGAGGTCCCTGATTCACTTGGACTTGACCTTTGTACAAGGAGAAAGGAATGGGTCGATTTGCATTTTTCTACATGTTGACCTCCAGTTGAGCCAGCACCATCTGTTGAAAATGCTGTCTTTTTTCCACTCTATGATTTTAGCTCCTTTGTCAAAGATCAAGTGAATATAGGTGCATGGGTTCATTTTTGGGTCTTCAATTCTGTTCCATTGATCTACCTGCCTGTCACTGTACCAATACCATGCACTTTTTATCACAATTGCTCTGTAGTACAGCTTAAGGTCCGAGATTGTGATTCCACCAGAGGTTCCTTTATTGTTGAGAATAGTTTTGGCTATCCTGGGTCTTTTGTTATTCCAGATGAATTTGCAAATTGCTCTTTCTAAGTCAGTGAAGAATTGAGTTGGAATTTTGATGGGGATTGCATTGAATCTGTAGATTGCCTTCGGTAAGATGGCTGTTTTTACTATATTAATCCTGCCAATCCATGAGCATGGGAGATCTTTCCATCTTCTGAGATCTTCAGTTTTAATTGCAGTAAAAAACATGATCATATAACTGGGGACTGATTTGCTGGGGTAATGTGGAAGAGATTGGAGTTTCTGGCTAGGGAATCACTAGAATATTAAAGCAGACTTTGAGGGTATGAAATAAAAATAGTATCTTTCAACAATTACATTAGTGGATACCTGTTACACACTCTCAAATAATCAGCCTATATTCTTCCAAATTTCTAAGCACGTCAGTGAGGTTGAATTATACAGTCTTGGACAGTTTATTGGATGAATGGAATTTTTATTTCAGGTTGCTGCATAACTAATCCTCACTATGGCAGTGGAAGTCTACTCCCTATGTTAAGAGAAAAGAGCATCTGCAGCAGAGAGATAAGACAAAAGATAATTCCTCTTACTCCTGTTCTCTACCTTGCCTCTTGGCCTTTTGTTCCCCCTCTCTCCCCTATTCCCTCCTTACCCCTATTTCTCTACTCTCTCCTTCTCTCTGCCTTTCTCTGCCCCTGCTACCCTCTTAATTCCCCTCCCCATACCCTAAATAAACTCTATTCTATACTAAAAAAAGAAAAAAAAAGACAAAAGATAATCAAGAATGGACAAGATTCCATTGTTTCCTTTTGGTCATAGAGTATAAGAGATTCTTCAACTTAGGTATAAGTGTGTGAACCTTTTGTTGCTTTTTTGTTGAATTAGCTTACTTTTCTTTGCTGTAGTCTAAAAGAAGTTAATCTTATCCCACCTTTAGTGACAGACATTTTCCAAAAAGACCTTGCCCCTAATCATTTCTCAGCAGTGCCACCAATTGGGTAAAATGTACTTAAGTTATTGTTAAGATATGGTTTATCCCATTCAAAACATTACATTAACATATCTAATATACACTAAAATGGACTTTTACTCTTAATCTTATAAAATAGAGCACATACAACATTTAAAGTTAATATTATTTCTGGGTTTTCAATTCTGTTCCATTGATCTATCTGCCTGTCACTGTACCAATACCATGCAGTTTTTATCACAATTGCTCTGCAGTATAGAGCTTAAGGTCCGGGATTGCGATTTCACCAGAGGTTCCTTTATTGTTGAGAATAGTTTTGGCTATCCTGAGGTTTTTGTTATTCCAGATGAATTTGCAAATTGCTCTTTCTAAGTCTGTGAAGAATTGAGTTGGAATTTTGATGGGGATTGTATTGAATCTGTAGATTGCCTTCGGTAAAATGGCCATTTTTACTATATTAATCCTGCCAATCCATGAGCATGGGAGATCATTCCGTCTTCTGAGATCTTCGATTTCCTTCTTCAAAGACTTGAAGTTCTTGTCAAGCAGATCTTTTACTTGCTTAGTTAGAGTTACACTGAGGTATTTTATATTATTTGTAGCTATTGTGAAGGGTGTTGTTTCCCTAATTTCTTTCTCTGCCTGTTTATCCTTTGTGTAGAGGAAGGCCTCTGATTTGCTTGAGTTAATTTTATATCCTTGCTGGGAGTTTTTTAATGACTTCTATTTCTGTATGGATATGGGCTTGTTCAGATAGTTTACCTGCTCTTGATTTAACTTTGGGAAATGGTATCTATCTAGAAAACCATCCATTTCATCTAGATTTTCCAGTTTTGTTGAGTATAGGCTTTTGTAGTAGGATCTGATGATGTTTGGAATTTCCTCTGTTTCTGTTGTTATATTTCCCTTTTCTTTTCTGATTTTGTTAGTTTTGATACTGTCTCTGGGCCCTTTAGTTTGTTTGACTAGCAGCTTATCTCTCTTGTTGATTTTTTCAAAGAATCAGCTTTTGGTTTTGTTGATTCTTCATATTGTTCCCTTTGTTTCTACTTGCCTGATTTTAGCCCTGATTTTGACTATTTCCAGCTGTCTACTTCTCCTGGGTAGTTTGCTTCTTTTTGTTCTAGAGCTCGCAGGTTTGCTGTTAAGTTGGTAGTTTAAGATCTCTCAAGAGGTCAGGAATTGCAGATGTAAGTATCACCAACGGAATCCATGAGATAGAAGAGAGAATCACTTGTGTAGAAGCGATTGACACAACTGTAAAAGAAAATTTAAAAGGTAAAATACTCCTAGCCCAAAGCATCCAGTAAGTTCAGGACACAATGAAAAGAGCAAACCTAAGAATAATTGGAATAGAGAAGAACGAAGATTCACAAGTCAGAGACCTGAAAATATATTCAAGAAAACCATAGAAGAAAACTTCCCCAACCTAAAGAAATGATGGCCATAAAGCTACCCAGAGCCTGTAGAACACCAAATAATGAAAACTTTCTCATCAAAATACTAAATTCACAGAACAAAGAAAGAATATTAAAAGCTGGCAGGAAAAAGGGCCAAGTAACATACAAAGGTACACCTATCAGAATTACACCAGACTTTTCAACAGAGACTATGAAAGCCAAAAGAGCTTGGTGAGAGATGATGCAGACTCTAAGAGAGCACAAATGCCATCCTAGGCTACTGTAACCAGCAAAACTCTCAACTAACTTAGATGGAGAAAACAAAGTATTCCATGACAAAACCAAATTCAAACAGTTTGTATCTACCCATCCAGCAAGGAAGGTACCTACACCAAAGAAAAGATAAGATATTAAGCACCTCACAACAAGACAAAAAGGAGAGAACCACAAGCACATAAAGCTATCTACAAAAACAAACATCAGGAACCAACAGTCCTCTGTCTTTGATATCTCTCAATATTAATGGACTCAACTTCCCTATAAAAAGATATATGCTAACAGACTGGATATGCAAACATATCCACCATTTTACTGCATATAAGAAACACATCTCAATAACAAAGACAGAAACCAACTCAGAAAAAAGAGATGGAAAAAGGTCTTCCCAGTAAATGGTCCCAGGAAACAAGCTGGAATTGGTATTCTAAAATCCAGTAAAAGAGATTGTACACTCTTTTCGAATCATGATGTTGGGCTGTCATACTGATCTTGGCTCCATGCTTATAATTTTTAATACTTTAGTTAGGCTAAAGCTTTTATTTATTTACTCATTTATTTATTAATTTATATATAAGTTTATGGCCATGTGTATGTTTGCAGGTAACCATGTATGTGAGTGTGTTTGCGTGTGTGTGTGTGTGTGTGTGTGTGTGTGTGTGTGACTGTGTGTGTTTTGTGCATATGCATATGCACATCCCTGTAAGTGGTGCTTCCATAGATTTTTATTGAGGATGCCTTTCTCATAGACTCTCTACCTTGTGAAATGAAATAGTGTCTTTTACTAAACACAGAGCTGACATAATACTAGTTTTTCTATCCAGGAACTCTTCTTAAGGGAGTAGGGTTTTACATGGGCAATTACATTTGCTTGATATTTAAATAGAAGTTGGGGAACCCCAACTTTTATCCTCATATTGTATAACAAATTCTTTACTCCTTAAGCTATTTTTCTTTCCTCTAAATACATTTTTGTACATCCAGAAGCCAAATTTTTACCAATAGCCCATCTGTAGCTAAATATTCCATTCCACCAACCCTGAGAGTCTAAGAAAACCACATCTGAGATTTCTTCAATGCTTAAATTTCTGTTTCTTCAGACAATAGTCAAGGGTTTATAAACTTACCCTTTTTTCTGACTTGAGGGTCTAAAATTGCCAGCTTTAATTAATGTGGGCATCTGCTTTTTCCACTGCTCTGTATATTGGTCTTTAATTATGCTAAAACTGTGTGCTAGATTACTTGCCAAGCACTGAAACCATTTAAACAAATCATTTCCACAGTAATAAGATAATTTGCTTTCAATATATAATTTCATACCCATTAATAAGGCATCTGCTCATAGTGCTAGATGTATTGTGCTATCTAATTGATGTATTCTTTTCTTTATTAACTTGTCCAGGTTGGTTACAGGTTACATTATGCTTTGAACCAAATATTTGGTATGATGATCCAGAATAAAGTTGTATTTGATGCATACAAGTGTTTATGTTAGCTACTAGTGGTAAAGTCCCTGAATAATTGTCATAAATTATGTTATCTATGTCACTATAAAATAAAAAGTCAAATCAACAGAGTGAATATTCAGATGAAATTGAGTTGCCAGAATATTTCAAAGTAGCAGCTCACACACCTCCATTTAAATGACAATTCTATAACTTTTATGCAGATGTTACATTAGTTCAGAAGACTTCATAGTGTCAGGATTAAAATTTTTCTCACTTTCAGGCTTCAGTAGAGAATGCTGTATTTTATTTATTTATTTATTTATTTATTTATTTATTTACCAGGGACTTCATGAGATTGTAATCGTAAACTGTTGTGCTTTATTCTCACTGTGTTGACAATCTTCTCTAGTGCACCAAGGACACACAGCAAAATAATTTGTATCAATTTTTTATTTGTATCCCTGGTTCTGAAACTTCTCAAATACCTAATTTACATCAATACAGTTTTTATGTCAGTGACTCAACCTATCCAGTTCTCATGTAGTCTGTCAATTGTTTTGCTGACAACAGGCAGATAGCACACAGTACTTCACCTACCACTGTAAGGACACTTTGTGCTGAATAGGAGAAAAGGTGGTTCAGTTGAATGTCTGTTAATTATGGGTAACCTCCTGGAAATTATATATGGATGGAGATAAGGACAGCATAAGGTAATTTTGGAGAGTTTATGTTGATAAAGGCAACTGAAAAGAGGGAAAATCAAAAGTTTTGAAAGGCAAGTGTTCAGTGCTGTCCTAGTTTGGAAGACATTCTCTTATATACTGATGCTGACCAAAAATTAATTCCTCAAAGGAGAGAACAAAAATGTAGTGAATAAAGTCGATGAAGCAATGGCAATTCTTTGGAAATTAATACCTTGTCAGCTATCAGTCATAATGTATTATCATGTCTTGTTAATGTTTCACTTACAATATTAGCTGAGAACTGTTTGAGTAAAATATCATAAAAATATTGAACAAAGGTTAAAATAAATCCTTATTTGTGGAAAATTTTCTAAAAAACAATAATTTTCTGTAGTGAGAATTTTTTTTAAGACCCTACTTATGCTATGTGAATATTATTTTATTTTAATCACTTGTGTGAGATATGGGGCCGCTGCTTCACCTTGCTCACAGTTGTTAACTATGATTGTCTCACGGCCTAGGAAGACATGATATTAACCAGTTGAAAATAGTTTAATTCTGGGGACTCTGGAAAGGGTACAAATGTGAGAGCCCAGAGAGGGCCTGTGGCAGCTGCTGATCTATCCTGCTTTTGCCCTTGCTGTTGTTGCATTTGCTATTGCTGGATTGCTTGTCTGTTGCTTTTCTAGACTGTTGCATAGTTTGATGTTGACAATAGGACTTGTCCCAAGTAACACTGTGACCCTCATCAGCAGGAAGTTTCAGAGGATTAGGTCTTCTGCACTCTATATTTAGATGCTTATTTTTATGCCAACACATCTGCTTAGAGTCTGGAGTATGGCGTGGCCAAATATATTAAGTTACAATATTATATAAAATTTGTTTTCCATCATTTCTGATTTGTCAATAAAGACCCATGTAGGTTTAGATTTTTAAAAGCCTACTTTATTTAAGGTTTTTAAATGCTTCAAAGTCTCTTCTAGCAAATGACCAAAGGTAGGCATGAAAGATATAAAAAGTATAAGATAGTTGTGGACCTGTTTAGAAGTAGTTCTTTGGGGACAATTCCAATCTTTGTTGTCGGGTTATCAGTAGTCCAGTCTGATAGCAAACTCCAAATATGAATGAGGAACAGTACTCAATTCAGCAGAAACTGCAAAGATCAGATGAATTGGCACAAGTCACTGGATATGGCAAGAATCAGCCAGAAGACTACAAGAAGACCTTTGTTGCATTCCTCTCTATGAAGTGAAGATCAGGGAGACCAGCAAAGCATCACATGGTGTAGCAATACAAGAGCATCCTCTCACTGTCTATGGAGTGATATTTATATTCTTTCTACATATCCCATACCCTTTCAAGTGTCTACTCCAACAAAATATCATATGGCTTCTCATGTGTCTGATTCAGCAAAACATCCTCTCCCAAGACAGATTCCAGAAAAATGTCATGTACAACAACTGATTTCCACGTCAGAGCTGATTCAGCCTATGACTTGGAGGGGAGATAGGGAGACTAGACTTTCTAGCCCAGGCAGATATGCTAGAGACAGAAGTTAGAAAGAGGTGAAGGGAGGTTGGGACCATGAAACAGAGATCACATGGAGAGATCATGAGGTCTTTATGAGATCAAAAACATGAGGACATACATTGGCCACAGCAAGCCAGGGCAAGATCACATTGGTGTGCAATGGGCCATCGTTTAGTATTAGCATTCTTAGAGGGTTAGAACAGCTCAGAACCTGCCCAGGCTAGGTTTACAGCTTGTTAATAAACTTAATAGGTCCTTGAATAAATTAATTGGGAGACAGAAAAGTACCAGATATGACTCTTAGACATAAATTACAGTATACAGGAAGTAGTCTATATCCTCCATTGCCCTCTGACATTCTTTCTTCATTATCTAATGTTTTGGGGATGGAAAATGTTAGCATGGAATAAGGAATGTAGAGGCATAAAAGCACAAAGAAATAATCTGTAAGTTTATTGGGGATCTTTACAGTGCTATGAATGTGCTTTGTATTGTTTACATTATTATTATTATTATTATTATTATTATTATTATTATTATTATTGATTAGGCACAAACTAGGGACATCTGGAAAGAAGGAAGCTCAACTGAGGAGTTCCCTCCCTCAGATTAGCCTATAGGCAAGTCTGTAGACCATTTTCTTGATTAATGATGATCTGGAATTCTGGAGGTTCTAGCACATTTGTAACCCTTGCCACTTCTTGTTGGGTGGTCCTATTGTATATAATAACAATAGCCATACAAAGCAGAAAAGCAAGCAAATAGTTCGATTTTCTTTGTGTTTTCTGCTCTAATTATTTTACTCCAAGTTCCCAACTTAAATTCCCGTCATGAGGCTTTCTGGACCCTAATTTCTCCTAATGTACTCCAAGGTGTAAGCTGAAATAACCATATTCCTCTCTAAAGTGTTTTCAGACATAGTATTAAACACAGAAATAGAAATGAACAAAGACAATGGGTGAATCAGCAGTAGTTTCATCACTGAAAATCATTGAGCCCCACCATGCATGAGTATGCATGAATACTGCATCATGGAAACATCTCACCACTCGAGAGTCTCGTTCTAGACTCCTGTTACTGCCTACGCATCCTTGAGGCAGAGTCTTGTGAATCTTAGAATTTTTATGAGATCCTTGAGTTTTGGAAAATCCATAATCCTTTCAAATCATATAAGTCTTCTGGCTTTCTTCAGAAAAGCATGTTAAAATTAGGATGAAATAGCTACACCACAGGCAAGCATGGTGCAGGTGAGTAATACATCCTTCAGGACTTTTCTGTTAGCTATAGTGTTGTCCCATTTTCCTGTTTTATGAATGATGCGTATAGTAATGTGGTTGAAAAGTGCTCATTCACATTTTCTGGATATTGAATCAGTAATAGGAATTTTGCAATCACATTTACACATAAATAGGCATGTACCTTAGCACATTTATAAATCAAATATAAATATTGTATTATGCTGTCACCATACTAATCTTCATGGAATATTAACCTCAGAAACAAGCTGTAATTTTTAAATTCCAAACGTAAGTTGAGAACCTTTCTATAACTTGCTTACTTACATAAGTAAGAAGCAGACACCAAAGTTTCTATTCACATAATAAGTAGAGAAGCAGGAACCTTGTTGTGGGTTATTTATAGGAACATACCTAAGATATCTGCACCAGTGTAGCTTTCTGCATAACTTTCAAGAAGCCCTGCCAAAAGGAATCCTGTTCTTTAGTAACCGTGTGGTCTTTACGAAGTCCAATGTAAAGCCTCATGAGTGGTGACTTGTTGGAATGTCTCTCCTCTTCCCAGGAGGGGATGTTTTGATCTAGGAGAATTGGTCATACAAAAATAAATATTTTGTCTGTTCTGAGACATTTTATGTAAAAGGTTTGAATCACATGCATTTTTCTGTGTAACCATAGAAGCATTAGACATTGTGACTTTGTTGAAATTTAGTTGACTATGGTTTTGAGCGTATTTGAGGGTTCTCTGATCTGTGTTAACAATTTATGTATTAATTACTTTTGTATCATAATTAAGCACTGGTTATCACAGTTTTATGATTTATAAAGAAATCAGAAGGTGTTATACTTCTAAATTTGTTTCCTTTCACATAAGTACATATGATATTTACATTCTCTTGTGATTAGTAGGGAACTGAGAGCATAAAATGTATTGATATGAATTAATCAGTTTTACAGTGATATTATAAAATATCCTAGATTGAGCAGTATTTGTAGATTAAAAATGCATTGTTTATCAGTTTTGGAATATAAGAAATCATAATTTGATGGACTGGTAAGTTCTGAGAACACCCTTGTTGTGTCTTCACATCAAGAAGTACACATCTAGAAAGTGAGCACTGTCCTGCAGATCTTTCTTGTTGCAATATTATCCATTCCAACAGAATAGAACAAAACAAAATAAAAACAAGCCTGTAGGCTTAACAGGTTCAGAGACAACACGGTGCTGTGTATCCTGGTTTGCTCAGATAATTTTCTTGTGCATTTCATGACCACTTTCCCAGACATAACAACAGCCAAAATGGGCTGGACCCTCCCACAACAAACAGTAACATGTCTCACAGGCTTGCCTTCTTATTGATCTTACAGAGCTATTTTCTCATCTTCTCAGACAACTATACTATATCACACGTTTTTTTTTTTTTTTTTTTTTTTGAAGCATGTATCTTTATTACAATTTTATTGGATATTTTATTTATGTGCACTTGAAAAGTTATCTTTCCTTTCCCCTCCAGAAATCCCCTATCCCATCCTCCTTCTCCCTGCTTCTATGTGTGTGCTCACCCACCCGCCTACCTACTGCTACCTCCCCACCCTGGCATTTCCCTACACTGGATCATGGAGCCTTCCCAGGACCAAAGGCCTGTCCTCCCATTGTCTGATAAGACAAGGCCATCCTCTGCTACATATGCAGTTGGAGACATGGGATTCTCGATGTATATATACTCTTTGGTTGGTGGTTTAGTTTCAGGGAGCTCTGAGGTTTCTGGTTATTTGGTATTGTTATTCTTCCTATGCATTGCAACCCCTTTCATCTCCTTCAGTCCTTTCTCTAACTCATCCACAGGAGACCTCATGCTCAGTGCAATGGTTGGCTGTAAGCATCCACCTCTGTATTTGCCAGGCTCTGAAAGAACCTCTCAGGAGACAGTTATCTTAGGCTCCTGTCAGCAAGTACTTCTTGGCATCTTCAATATCTGGGTTTGGTGTCCACATATGGGATGAATACCCAGGATCATCAGTTTCTGGATGGCCTCTTCTTGAGTCTCTGCTCCACATTCTTATCTCCATATTTCCTCCTGTGAGTATGTTACTCCCACTTCCAAGAAGGACTGAAGCATCCACACTTTGTTCTTCCTTCTTTTTGAGCTTCATGTTGTCTGTGAATTGTATCTTGGGTATTCCTAGCTTTTAGGATAATATCCACTTATCAATGAGTACATACCATGTGTGTTCTTTTGCGACTGAGTTACCTCACTCAGTATAATATTTTCTAGTTCCATCCATTTGCTTAAGAATTTCATGAATGCATTGTTTTTAATAACTGAGTATACTCCATTGTATAAATATACCACATATTCTGTATCCATTCCTCTATCGAAGGGCATCTGGGTTCTTTCCAGAAGCTGGTTATTATAAATAAGGCTCCTATGAACATAACATTCTTGTTATATATTGAAGCATGATTTGAGAATATACCCCAGGAGTGATATGGCTGGGTCCTCAGGTAATATTATGTCCAAATTTCTCAAGAATCTCCAGGCTGTTTTCCAGAGTTAGTATATGAGCTTACAATTCCACCAACAATAGAGGAGTGTCCTCTTTCTCCACATCCTCACCTGAGGTTTTAATGTTATTCATTATGACTAGTGTGAGGTGGAATCTCAGGGTTGTTTTGATTTGCATTTCCCTGATGACTAAGGATGTTGAACATTTCTTTAGGTACTTCTCAGTCATTTGAATTCTCAGCAGTTGAGAATTCTTTGTTTAGCTCTGTATCTCATTTTTAAAGGGTTATTTGATTCTCTGGAATCTAACTTCTTGAGTTCTTAATATATATTGGATATTAGCCTTCTATCCAATGCAGGATTGGTAAAGATCTTTTCCCAATCTGTTAGTCGTCATTTTGTCTTATTCACAGTGTCCTTTGCCATACAGAAGCTTTGCAATTTTATGAGGTCACATTTGTCAATTCTTGATCTTAAAGCATAAGTTATTGGTTGGTGTTCTGTTCAGGAAATGGCCCATGATGTTCTTCCCCACTTTCTCTTTTATTAGATCCTTGATCAATGTACTCGAACTTTGTATAAGGAGATAAGAATGGACTGATTTGCATTCTTGTACCTGCTGACTGTCAGTTGAACCAGCACCATTTGTTGAAAATGCTCTCTTTTTCCCACTGCATGGTTTTAGCTCCTTAGTCAAAGTTCAGGTGACCATAGGTGAGCGAGTTCATTCCTGCGTCTTCAATTCTATTCCATTGATCTAGCTCCCTGTCTCTATACCAATGCCATACAGTTTTTATCACTTTTTCTCTATAATACAGCTTGAGGTCAGGTGATTCCCCCAGACATTTTTTTATTGTTCAGAATAGTTTTTGCTGTCCTGTTTTTTGTTTGTTTGTTTTGCTTTGCTTTGCTTTTTTGTTATTCCAAATGAATTTGCAAATTGCTCTTTCTAACTCTATGAAGAATTGAGTTGGAATTTTGAAGGGATTGCTTTGAATCAGTAGATTGCATTCAGCAAGATGATCATTTTTACTATATTAGTCCTGCCAACCCATGGGCATGGGAGATCTTCCCATTTTCTGAGATCTTCTGTGATTTCTTTCTTCAGAGACTTGAAGTTCTTGTATTACAGATCTTTCACTGTGATTTTAAAGACAACAATAAGAAAATAAGAAAAGTAAAACTAGCCAGGGCAATATACAAAGATACTCCATATTATATATATATTAGTCTTTCAGCACTCAGTTAAGCAGAGAGAATTTTAAGTAGAGACAAAGTTGATGTTGTGGTAAATCTCCAACCTCAATAGCCTCATGCAAGGAAAACACAACTCAATATGAATACAAGCTCTTTTCCTCATTGTTTACTGGAAAAAAAGAGTGTTTTCTAGACCTGAGAGTAGCTCTGTTCTATGGATATAGATACAAAAATGAAGATCCAAGCTCAATGCTATGTAAATTTAGTGAAATGATTTATATGAAATGAAACTCTTCTCCAAAGTAAATAAAATGAAATAAGAAGCTGCCTACATGTTTTAGAAAATTGCAAAGCACATAAAGGACTATGAAGTTATCATTTAGAAATATGAAACATCTTACAGCTCAGTAGTAAAGAATCAAATAAATCTAATAAAAATATATAAATAAGTAAATAGACAATATATATTTCTCAAGAATTTTATATTGAACTCAGTATTGAGTAGTAGACTATGAAAACATGCTTATTATTATTAATCTTGAGGAAACACAAATCAAAACAGCTGTTAAATGCCACCTTATACCATAATGAGGGTTATTATCAGAAATATGAGCAGTAATGTAGATTGGTGAGAGTTTAAAGAATATGAATCCCTAATATTGGTAGTGAGACTAGTGATTCAGCAGAAGACAGTACATAGACTTGTGAAAAAGATTAGAGCAAAATAGCTACGTTAATGACACTTTTTCTGTTTGGGACAGCTAAAAAGTTTTCTCCAATACTATGTTCATAGCAGCAGTACTTACAGTACGCAATAAGTAGAAAGAGTCAGTCCATGTTTTAATGCACTAAAAATGGCAAGCACATACTAAGGAATATTATTTAACTTTAAACAAAGACCTTGCTACTGGAAAAAGCGTATTAATTGTAAGGACAAAGCAGACTAGCCACAAGTGAAACAAACTAGTCAGTGATCCAAAAATATTTCAAATATCATTTAAATAACAAAATTAAAGTAATTTTATAGCAAATATGCAAAATGGAGAAAGTAGCTATATCTTGGGATGATTACAGAGACATAAAACTTACTGGTTTAACAATTGCTCATATGTGTGGTGGAAAAATCTAGGCAAATTGTGTACAGCACTGAGATTAAAACTTAGAAATTATAATTTACATGAACATTTTGAAAAATTGCTATATTTTTAGATATTTTTCACAACAATACTGCCACGCCCATTCCAGTGGAGTCTGCTTGTCAAGCCTGAAAGTTTGGCCACAGATCTGAGGCATACAGTTTCAAGGAAGCTAGTTTCCTGGTATTCTTTGGCATCCCCTAACATGGACATGTTCCAGATTTGTCTTTACTATAGTCAATGGAGAGTTTTGCATGCTTTCTTCCTGTATTGTTTTATTATAGAAATAGAGGTGCCCCAAAGAATGATTTACAAATAGCTAAACTAGATTGAAGAATGTTTCCGCCTCCACCAGTGTTCCAAACAATCCTAATCAGTGCTGAAGCTGACTCTCCTCTTGGAATTTCACATGGATGCTACTTAATCAGACAGATTGTCTCCAGAGAAGGTGAAAAAGGATCAGGCATTAGAGTTTACTGTCAACAAAGTGAAATTAGAATTCTCATTGCAGTCATGATTGCAGACTACTTTACATATTAGAGGGAAGCTAGAAGGCTCCCCTGCCAAATGGATGTCTGTCAGAAATGCTTAAAATTACAGCTGAAGTCATCCCCAAGAGCTGCAAGAACCGACCTCCTGGAGCATACTTCTGACAGCTCAAAGATTATCATAGTTTACCTATGGCTGGCTGGTGGTGGGTTATACATTTACACCTGGCTGCTAAGATCTACCTGACTTTACATGGAGCTGACTTTGATGTGGCTGCTGCCTGGTTCTTATCAATTACCCTGACTGTTTTATTACCTAACTTCCTTTTGTCTTCTGTATTGACTATAAAAGCCTGATGCTCACTTTGAGAAAATACACTCAGATCCAACACTCCCTTGTGTCCCTGTCTGTGTGTCATTCACCAACTTCTTGCCCACCCGATACCAGGACTCTATTACTCCTACAGGTTGAGGGACCCCTAACTGACCTAGCCCATGGCACAATACAATAAAAATTAAAATAGTGAAATAATCCTGTGAGATGATAGAGTTTGTGCTAACAACTTACCTGATTTACCAATTATAATACCATATGTTTTAATGAACTCATAAATAGATCCATAGAACTTCCATTTCACACTGAAAATGTCTTCAGAATATCTGAAAATTCTAAGTAATATCTAGTAGGTATTTTAGCTTGACTTATAATACCTGTACTCCACGTTCTCAGACACGAAGCTATCATGACAAGGCTAAGATTACCTATGTTTGAAACATGTCTCTTCTCAATGTGTCATTCTTATGTGGAATAAACTTGTCATGAAGTATACTTCAAAATCTTTGTTCTATATAACCTACTTAAATGTATTTTTACACTTAGCACATTTATTTTCACCTAACACATAAAAGCAGGACTAAATATAATGCACAATTTGCAAAATGTTCACTCATAAATAGAGCAGAGTATAAGATGATATGTCTTGCATTATTAATGAATATTGATTTTATAGTAGTCTGAAAGTTATGGGAATTTTCCCCACAATAAAAAATCTGAGATGTCCTAATTTGTTGATTAATGTCTGTGAGACATTTCAGTTTCTCCTCTTAGTTATACTTTTTCTTATCTAAATGTGTAATTCAAACATTTTAAAACAGTTTTAGCATTTTCACATCTTGGGTACTCCTGTATCCTTTTCTATTAACCTGCTGTTATTATAATTCAACCCATAAAAATGTGAGTTTACATGGTGAATCAATTTATTATAGAATTAGGTTCAAAGCCAGAGCCTTTGAACACCTGTTTAGATTTGAGGACCCCACTGTCTGAAGGACTCACAGAAAATCTGCTACAGCCAGGGCAACAGTCTTCCCAGGGGACCTTCAGAAACCCAGGGACATAGGAGACAATCCCCTGACAGATATAACTAGGCTAGCTACCACCAGAGATAACAAGATGGTGAGAGGCAAGCACAAGACTAAAAGCGACAGAATCCAATATACTTTGGTATCATCAGTACCCAGTTTTCACACCACAGCAAGCCCTGGATATACCAATACACCTGAAAAACAGGATGCTGATCTAAAATCCTATTTCATGAAGACAGCAGAGTGCTTTCAGGAGACTATAAATAATCCCCTGAAAGAAATACAGGAAAACACAGGTAAAGTGGAAACAAATAAACCTCTTAAAGATATATAGGACAACAAAAGTTTCTCTCCATTTAGTTTGATGTTGACTACTGGTTTTCTGTATATAGCTTTTAATATGTTTAGGTATGGACCTTAAATTTCTGATCTTTCAAAGAGTTTACCAGGAAAGGGTGTTGAATATTTTCAAATGCTTTCTTAGCATCTAATGAGATGATCATGTGGTTTTTTTTCTTTGAGGTTGTTTGTATAGTGGATTATGTTGAATGGATTTCAGTACATTGAACCATCCCTGCATCACTGGGATGAAGCCTACTTGATCATAATGGATGATCATTTTGATATGTTCTTGGATTCAGATTGAGATCATTTTATTGAATATTTTTTCCATCAATTTTCATAAGATAAATTGGTCTGAAAATCGCTTTCTTTGTTGGGTTTTTGTGTGGTGTAGGTACAAATATAATTGTGGCTTCACAGAATGGCAATTTTAAATGGAAAATCCAAAGGAGAGTATGAGTAGAAAGAAGAACTAGACATTTAAGTCATATATAGCAATTTCTATTATATTGTAGTCCATTTTTCTTTTTATTTATTCTTTTTTTCATATAATATATCCTGACCATAGTCTCCTCTTCCTCTCCTTTTCCCAGGCCCCAACCTCATTGTCTTTCTCTCTTAAATCTACTATTTTCTGTTTCCCTTTACAAAAGAACAGGCTTTCCAGTAGTATCAACTGGTCACATCATAACAAGATACAATAAGACTGAATACAAAACTTCTTATCAAGGATGGATGATACAGTAAAGACAATCTAGCACATGTCAGTGCCAGCTCCTGAGATTTCTGTGTCACTATGAAGCCCTGTGGGTCATGGTTAGTTGATTCTGCTGCTTATCCTCATATCTCTGACATCTCTGGGTCTTGTCACTTTCCTTCTTTTCTCAGTGATTTCCTAAGTTCCACCTAATGTTTGGCTTTCGTATCTGAATCTGCTCTCATTTTCTGCTGGCAAAAGTTTCTCTCATGATGATTTGGGTAACCACAGTTCTATGAGAATAGAAGAATATCATTAGAATCATTTCATTGATTTATGTATTCATAAATCTATCTATACATCTATCATCTATCAATTTTATTTTATTCTGTCCTAGGACTCTAGGCTACTCAATTTCTGGACATCCATGAAATTCAAACATAGGCTCACTCTTGTTGTTTGGGCCTCAAGTAAGACTAGTCATTGGAAAGCTACTCCCATAAAATATGAACTACTATTGCCTTTTAAAACTCAAATCATGCTGGGCAGTGGTGGCGCACGCCTTTAATCCCAGCACGTAGGAGGCAGAGGCAGGTGAATTTCTGAGTTCAAGGCCATCCTGGTCTACAGAGTGAGTTCCAGGACAGCCAGAGCTACATAGAGAATCACTCTATCTAGAAAAAAAGGAACAAACCAAACCAAACCAAACCAAAAAGAAAACTTAATTCATATACCATTGAAGGAGAAATTGTTGCAACAACTTCATACACTGATTCTAGTACAATAACATAATAACAGTGCTATGAAGTACTATGAATAATGACACATCTGTCATTACTCATTTGGGAAAAAAGAAGTAAGCTTCCGTAGGACCATTACATATTACAGTGCAATTTGAAAACATCACTCCAGTTTTGTGTATATAAGACACAAACACACATGTGCACACACACACACACACACACACACACACACCATGCATATACAGATTCATATGTAGACACAGAAACTCCAATTTCTAATAATTCTGGTTTGATTTGAAAGGCTTATAACTGAATATAATATTTAGATTTAATTCAAAGCATAAACACAATTATGTATAGAATGGAAAGTTCTCAGATTAGAAAGTTGGAGTAAGAGCCAAGCTAGGCATTTTTAAAGAGCTAAAAGATGTTTGTTCTATTGAACTTTAATCATTATGTTGAGCATATCTAACAATGTTAGATTGGTTCAGCCTGCATAAAAAAAGGGAATATTTAAGCCCAGATAATGTGTAGGTATTTAATTAAGGAGGTTTTTTTTTTTTTTTTTTTTTTTTTTTGAGATGTTAAATACATTGTGCTGAAAAAAATGGTTCAGTCAGTAAAGTCCTTCCACGCAAGCATGAGGATCTGAGTGTATATACCAGGGACACAGAAAAGACAGAGGAAAAGATGTATACCTCTCCATGCTTAATACAGGTATGGAGACATCACGATCTTATTTGTCTGAAAGCTGGTCATTCAGTGAATTGCAGGTTCAGACATAGACCCTATCTCCAAAATGTTAGGATTTAGCTATCACTATTTATACCCAACAGAAGCATTAGTGTACATACTAACATATCTCTATATTCACATATGTGCACAAACAATACACTCTCACATAAAAATACACATGAACATTAAGGGCAGACCAGAAGAAGCAGATAAGGAATGAAGTTGAAGAACAAATAGAGAGAAAAAAAAATCGCATGACCCAGTCAGTCTCTGCTAGAAGTGTTGTTGCAATCCTTGTTTTTATCTCTTTGGAAGAAATATTGTATATGTTTATCGTGCATCTTCAGACTCAAATTTTATGAATGTATTATCTTTCTTTTCTGGGAACTTTCTAGTCATGTACTTCACTCTTCACCAATTAAGCTGAGGGTGTCTGTGCTCACATTATTGAGATTGTAAGTTCAACAATAGCAATGACTGTCTCCTAATGAATCCAAAATATATTCCATGTTACTTATTAGTTGCTCAGTGAGTATTATTTATGTTGATTTCTGCATTTATGGCACAGAATCACTTCATGATACTTTTATGTCTTCACCAGAACAAATAACTTTCTATTGCATGATATTTGGAATCACCTGAAATTAGAAACATATTTTCAACAACATTTTTATTGATTATAAATTTGCCCAGATAATTTTAGTATACTGATGATTATAAAATAAGGAAGATGAGCATATTATCCTTATATGCCAGAGGTAATGAACTTTCTAAACACTAAATACTACTGAAAAATGCAAACAAAAAAATGTAAAAATGTGCTAAAATGATTTCATCATTTAATAATACACATGACAACCTGTTTCCTAACAATGTATAGTAAATGTTTTCTATGTGAGATAGGAAAATTCTCAGATTGTGAACACAGTGTTATTCTAGAGTAGTATAATTATTCTATCTCCTGATTAAGGTTATTGTTATATATTTCAAATTAAATTATTTAATGAAAATCTTATTTTTACAAATATCTCACTGTGGATATAAACAATTAAAAGATAACATTAATTTGGAAGTTATATATAATCACTCGTCTACTTTTTGTGTCATATTTTTACAAGATACTCTTGTCACCCTCTGCTGGTTCAAATTACCTATCATGAACTCTGGCCTTAAATTAAGAACTTCCTTTCAATCAACCTCCCGGCCTCACCCCCTCAAAAAAGATCTATTAATGCAGTTTTATCAAAGCAAGTTCTCATATACCAATCCTCTTTTTCATCTTCTGGATCATTTAAAATTCGATAAATATTTTTCTTAACTAGATGACAATTATTATGCATTGGATAATTTGCATAATAATTAATTATGCAACTTTGCCAGACTTAAAGACATAAAATATTTCTCAACAATTACTATTAAATATATGATCAAAAATTTTTTCATTTTCAAATTTTTGCTTCATACATAACTCATGACAATAGAAGGAATGAAAGCCATGATCCATGAATATGTTTTTTTTATGTTTCTAACATCAAATCTAGACGGTTGGAGCATTAAAAGTTAGAAATATTTTTCCCACTTTCTACGTTTTATGTTTGTAGTAATCTGATGTTTATTTTCTTTCTCTTCTATGTCTTTTCTTTCATTTTCCTACTTTCTTCCCTCTTTCCCTATAAACCATTTCAAATCTTCATATTTGTCTTGAATAGAAAAGCAATAGATATTAAAACATTAGCATATAATATGAAGAACTTACCTTTAGCAATTTACTATCTCTACTATTCAAAAGAATAATTTTTCCTAATGTTTAGAATAGTGTAAGTTTTATCTGTCAAAGATGTCCTAAATTAGTGAGGAAAGGTGGAAACGTTCAGGTATATTTCTAATTTAAGAATCTATATTAACAATTTCAGAATATGTAGACTGGAGAGTTGGATCAACAGTTCAGAACATCTACTATTCTTATATAGGACCCAAGTTTTATCTTAGCACCCAGCACTGGATACTCTTAGTACCCTCTGAAGGATCATAGTTCATATCATGAATTTGGGCCTTAAATTCAGAACTTACATGAGACAATGTGAGTCACATCAAGTGACGAACCTGAAATTTCAGTTTCAGAGGATCAACTGTTTTGGGAGTCTAGATTTATATGCACATACATGCAGTTAAGTGGCATTATGTTGACTAACCAAGTTACATTTAAGGAGATCTATCTATCTATCTATCTATCTATCTATCTATCTATCTATCTATCTATCATCTATCTGCAAACATATCTATATATATGCCTATATATGCCTAAGATAACAACTAATAAAATGAGATTGTGAATTTAGTACCTTTGTAGGGACAGAATATCTTGTTTTCTCCATCCCTATCTTGTTTTAGTATCTTGTTAAATATTTGCTGGGTAGAGTAGTTTGGACTGACATTTGTGGTCTCTTAGACTCTGCTAGACATCTGCCCAGGCCTGTCCAGCTTTTAGATTCTCTGTTGAGAATACAGATGTAATTCTTTTAGCTATACCTTTATATGTTTCTTGGCCTTTATCCCTTGCAGCTTTTAATATTGTTTCTTTATTATGTACATTTATTGTTTTGATTATTACGTGGCAGGAAGATTTTCTTTCCTGGTCCAATCAACTTGGCATTCTATAAGCTTCTTATACATTTAAAGGCATCTCTTTCCTTAGAATATAGAAATTTTCTTTTATTCTTTTGTTGAAAATATTTTCTTGGCCTTTGAATCTGGGAATCTTATAAGATTATTATTATTATTAAGTATGGTCTTTTCATCATGTCACAAATTTTCTGGTTGTTTTGTGTTATATCTTTCTTAAATTTAGCATTTTCTTTGACTGATGTATCAACTTCTTCTATCATATCTTCTATGCCTGAGATCCTCTCTTCTATCTTTTATATTATGTTGGTGATGCTTGCATCCGTAGTGCCTATTCTTTTTCCTAGATACTTTTTCTACAGTTCTCATTGGGGAGGCAGGTGGAAACTGACAATGGATCTCCGGGAAGAGTTTCTCTTCACTTTGTGGTTTCTTCATTGTTTCTGCTTCCATTTTCAGTTCTTGGACATTTATATTCATTTCCTTCACCTCTTGATTCTATTTTCTTTCTTTCTTTCTTTCTTTCTTTCTTTCTTTCTTTCTTTCTTTTAGATTTTTCCCCATAATTAATTTTTAAAATTCACATTATATCTAATGCATACTCCACTCCCTCTTATCTCCCCAGTCTTGCTCTTGTAAATCCCTTCCATCATTACCCCCTTCCCTTCTCCTTAGAGAAGGGGAGCCTTCTCTTGGGTACCACTCCACCTTGGGACATGTAGACCCAGTACCATTTCTTTAAAGGATTTATTCATTTCCCCTTTAAAGAGCCCTCTCATGTTTATAAGATTGGATTTAAGATCATCTTGTGCTAGTTGTGGTGTTAGAATATCCAGCAAGTCCCGTAGAGGGGTAGCTGTGTTCCGGTGGTACCATATTACTCTGGATCTTGTTGACTGTGTCCATACATTGTCTTTAACCATCTGGTTGTTCATAGTGCTGTAGTGGATGATCCTGATGCCAGCAGGACTTCCTGGGGAGGCTGATAGAGTCTGACAATAGATCTTAAGGAACAGGAAGCTGCACACTTCTGCTGACTTTGTCCTCAGTAGACAAGATAGGCAGGAGATTTGGTGGATAGGAGTCTAAGTTAAACACTCCTCAGTCTCCAAAAGACTTACTTCCTAGGCAGAAAGAGTCATAGGCCAGATGATGAAAGGCAGAAGGAAACTTGCAACTCACCTCTGTTGGCAGCACCCAAGACCAATCTTACTAGCAAGAGACTGGTGGAGATAGTTCCAAGCAAGTTCTTTCTGGGGGCCCAACATATGCCCCCAGAAATGCAGGATACTTCTGCTGTCCTACAAGGTTTCTCAGACAGCATTGTGCCCCTTGTGCCTGACAAGCCAGGCAGATTTGACTGGCCAAGATTGTGGATTTAAAAGAGAGCAATGAAAGACGTATGTGAGAAAGAGAAAAAGGAAAGAAGCATTATTAAATTTGAATCTTAAAAATAGAACATTTAAAAAGAAAATAAATGTTTTATATTTCACAATTCAATATATTTAAAAAGAAAATCATAAAGGTACAGACCTGAATTAGACACATTGCAAATTAGTAATGAAAGATTAGCTAATCTGATATTGGAAAATATGCTATGGAAAAAGTAGAATTTTGTAATAATTTGAGGTCAACACAAAAACATGAAAAGGATTTCTGAGTCCCATTATAATGCATGTGTGTATTATTAAATTATATTTAAATATAAATTATAGAAAAGAAGACATTAATTTGAAATAGAGTTGTGGATATGTACATGGGAGACTTTGGAGTGGGAAAATTAAGGTTAAAAAATATGTAATTATATTTTAACCTCATCAAAACTTTTAAAAATGGAATAGAGAACTACCCAGAATGCCTTCCAGCAAATGTAGTCTGGTTATTTACTCAGCTGTACTTGATGCACATAGATAATCACATGTATCTGCTTTATATTTTTTTCTAGTATACCACACCGTACTACTTACTGACTGAGATGCTCAATAATATTTAGGGTGAATAATATAAATCATCAATAAACTACAATAGATAAAGATTCCTCTTCATCTAAATGCAAATTTTGAACAGTGCAGGAATTTCGGCTACAAAATACCTGAATGAACAGGCTGTTTGGAAACACAGGTTTGTGAGGCTGAACACTGAATGTGCAGCATTGAGAGAACTGCATAAGCAATGAGGCAGAGGACAGCCCTTCTAGATTCTGACATCTTGTGGAAGTGAGAACTTAGAGAAATCACTTAGACGCCTTAAATTTTTACCTACATTTACGAAACACTGACAAAAATAATTTTGTCTCATTATAGAGACATAGGGAAGATAAGATCTAGTATCACCTGTGAAAGAGCTTTATGAACCTTACAGTAATCTTTAAGTTGACATCTTGTTATTGTTACCGAGAGCCTCTCCACCAAGCTCAGGGGTACGGCATTATGAAGCTGCCTTCTGTCTTTTCGCAGAGATATGACAGAACGTTTAACTTCTGCATTCAGTAAAGACTTCAGTAGCTTTTCTGTGGAGTCGGCGAAGTCAAAGTCAAGTAAAAGGAATTGTGAGGACAGGTCTGAAACTGAACTAGGATCAGGGAACTACTGTGAATCTAGTCCAAGGTAAAGCTGTCTCTTGATAGCTTTCACTGGAATGAAAATAATGAAAAGGGAACATGAAGAAAAAAGACTATGACCTGGAGTGGAAACCTTGATGTATAATAATGTCTGAAACTGTCTCGTTGAAAGGAGTTTAATCAGCTCTCACTTAAGAATGAGACAGGAGGAATGCCTGTCATTCCCACCCCTGAGAAGAGGTCAAAAATCTGCCTTGGCTTTGTAAAACAATTAATCCTACTGATCTCCTTGTAAGATATCTTGGGAATAGAAAAGACTTTCTATATATGGAGTCTATATCATGATTATACATCTGTGTTGCAGGGACAGTATATATCTGAATGTTTTGTACAGTGATTGTGCAGCCCTGTGGATAGAGAAAACTTCCAGAAACAAAAAAGATAAAGCGTACTAAGTGTCTAATTGTTTGCTTGCAGGTGCACTACATTTGTCTGCACAGTTGGCATTTGGAAAACATTTATACAGAATCACTATCATGCGACTTGAATGTGTAAACATGCGCTTGAGTGAAACACTGAGGACAGGATTAATTAAAATCCAATATGGATTTAATTACTTCGATCTTTTTTCTCATAAGATAGAAAATCAAGAAGGAAAATTTGACTTTGGAAAAATTAGAACTTTTAATCTGTTCTCCATCAGCACATAATAAAATATAGAAGCACAACTGTATTTCTTTTTTTTGCATATTTTTTATAAAAGCTAAGTGATAATTTTAGTCACATGGACACATGATTCCATGAGTGTAGGCATATGGCCAAGTTGTGATTTCAGGGCCTAGAGAAGGGCACTGGATCTGCTGGACTGGAAATATAAGCTGTTGTAGGCTTCCTGATATGGATATTGGGCTCTGAACTCTGCTTTTTACGTGAGCACTCTTAATAAAGCATTACGTTTAGTACTATTTATATTAACATTATTAACTGCTATAACACAATTGCAAACAGTTAGACTATTTCTGTTTCTGTTATGTGTCTCTGTCTATACTCTTATTCTTTACTTTATTTAGCATGCAGACACACAATCTTTGTAAATTACATGTATATTGACCCAAAAATCCAATAAACTCCTCCTCTTCCTCGTTTCCCTTTTTGGTACTGGGGATGCTGAACAAGTACTATGTTCCTGAAGTTCATCAGCATTTGCTTGTGTTATTTTCTAAGAAAGAACATGAGTACCTACTGTTAAATTGAATTTCCCCTTTCATAATATTTAATAGCAAAACTTTTTTTTTAAAAGTCAGTATGGTTTTTGTGAAAGCTGTGATAAAGGCAATGGGAATTGTAGCACATGGAGGCTAACATCACTTACTTCAATTTTGCCATTTATGGGAAATTTTATTTTTGTCATTTAATTTGTCGTAGAAAGACATAAGATCCAGAAAAAGTAAATATCTTAGAATGTCACAAAAAATGAATTATTTTCAAACCAGCATGAGACATTACTTCATGACTCCTAACCTTGTAAGCTTAGTGAGTTGTATCATTGGCCAGTCTTAACCCCAGAAATAATTCTGTGCCAGATGTCTCTAAACAGGAGGACCTCCTGTCCCATAAATGTCACATTAGATATGCCTCAAGCCAGAAACTCTTGTGTTAAATTTTACCCTTTGATCATGTTGCTGTGTCTAGAGAAATAATTTAAAAAGATCACTGATGCCTTTTAAAGTATATTGGATATAAAGTAAATTCTACTTTTTGAGTTACATTTTAATGTAGTAAGTAAACATTCTAGTAAATATTTTGTGGTATTTTATAATAAATTCAGAAATGACATTACTTTTTGAAGCAAAACAGCTGATACAGCCCTTAAATCATTGAAGCTGTTAAAACTAAGTAATTTTTGAAGATGCTAAATAGTAGTATTATAATAAAATGCTGATCTCAAAATAAGCAGCTACAACATTTGCTCCATGATCAATGGAAGTTAAAGAGACACATTGATTATAGTGTGTACATTTTTCTTATTCAAATGTTTGGTCATCTCTAGCAATATCTTGCACATAGTGTTTGACTAAAGACATCTGTTTACCTCTGATTATAGTAGTACTTCAGAACCATCAATTTCATTGATTCTTGATCCTTAGGAGAGGGTAATGAGATATAGTTGTTTTGGTTAGAGCTCAGTGATGTGTTAGAACAGTGGGTCGCGTCAGAACATACCACACTAGGCCCAAACAGTTCCTTGTGTAAGAGGTTTAATTGAGAGGGAGAGAGGGGGCAGTGGTGTGGAAAGAGAGAAGGGGGAGAGAGAGAAAGAGGGAGGAATGTTCTCCATATATATATATGGGTTGTGATGTAATGGCCACAGGTAAAGGTGGGAGGTGAGCCCAATGGATTCTGGGAATATGGTGGCTGTTGCCCTGGCAACAGGTCTGTGGACCCATCCATGCATCACCACAGACTTTGGATGTCCTGATGCTAACACTGAGTACTTTACAGTCTCTTCTGTTCATGATGTTGATCAGTTGTTAGTCCCTAAAATAACGCTTATCTACAGTAACTGTAAGCCTCTTCAGATAAAGAGGCTTTGGAGATTTTAGTACTTTGAATATATAAATATAAGTGAACTCATAGGGCAGTTTTTCTGTTTACCAGAATAATAATATTAAGTTATAGGGCATATGGACTAGAGAATCCTTTTTTTTTTTTTTTTGGTCACTTAAATAAACATGAGTTCTATTTTGTATAGTGAGATAAAAGTCCATCTGAAAGTGATGGTTACTCCATATTTGTGCCACTATTACACTTGACACTGTCTATCTGTTGACATGGGTTTTTTGGATTTTTTTGTTTTTGTTTTTTGGGGTTTTTTTTGTTTGTTTGTTTGTTTTTGCTTCTTTTTTTTTCCTTCTTGGAAAAGTGGCCAACATTCACCAAATTATAATACCTCCAGGAAGCAAAACCTTGTGTTAGTTGAGAAAAAGTTATTTACAGTTTTTTATTGTAGAATTTTCAGATGATTCATGACAAAGCAAACAATAGCTTATCTCTAAAAGTAAGTTTAGATAAACTTCTTTATATGAAACATTAAAGTTGTATGGTGAAACTCAAAAGGCAAATCTGAGGTTTATGTTTTCAAATTCTCTAATGCATGACAGGATACAAATTCATTGGAGCAATATGCATGTGAGTTGAAGTGTTCTTAGATAACTTGCCCTTGATGGCAAGGGGAATCTGTTCTTTCTTTCTAATGAAAATAATACAACAAAGATATCAGAGTTACTGACCTGATCATATGAAGACATACAGACTCCTCTTAAAAGCATAGGGTATCCTGCCATATTATGAAAGAGTTATTCAAAGAACCTTAGTATTGAGAAAAGGTTGGCTTAGGGAGCAGAGACTCATCTCAATAAGATAGTCCTCATTCAGTTCTTAACTCATAAAGCTGAAAGGAAATGAGAATTTTCAAAAGTGGTGAGCTATGAAGATGGTGAGTGAATAACAAAAATGAACACAGGTGATTATTCACAATACAGCTACCTCTGGCAGACCTTACAGGTCTGAATCCTTAACAACAGAATGTAAAGCATGATTACTGAATTGTCATAACCTGCTTGGCATGCAGTATTTTGTCATATAAAATGACCTGTAAAACATCTGTAAGCCAACTTCACAGAATATTTATCAAGTGATGTTTGAGGGAAAATATTTACACAGAACATCATCTTTTACATATATATTGATATATTTGTTTTACTATTTTGAAAACTATGAAACTAATAATTCTAATCTTTGGTTTTCATCTTAAAAATGTTGAGAAATTCGAGGATCCTAATTAATCTTGAACTAAACTAAATAATCTTAATCAACTTGAAGGCTTGAAAGACAATTTTTTGTTACTATTTGCGATTTTGTTTGTTTTTGTTTTGTTTTTTTTGTTTTGTTTTGTTTGGTGTAGATGTCGTATAATAATTTGTACTTTGGCATCTGTAGTGCTCAGGACTAAAATTACCAACTGGAATGTTCTTCCCTGGGAAAAACTGATCTTCCTGCTTCAGAATTCCTTTACTGCCTAGGGTTTTTTGTATATGACTAGGACATTGTGGCTTTCTTTTGTCCATGATGGAATCTCTATTATTGTTGTTCCTTGCCACATAATCATTCCTGAAAACACATATTCAAGTAGCATTCTACACACTGAGTAGTTCTTAGAAGATATCTGTATATACATACATACATACATACATACATACATACATATCCTTTCCTAGCCCCAACTCATCTTAAACTATGTTTGAATTAAATAACTAGAGCAAGCTAGGTGAATGTAATTATTTCCTGAGAAGGCTGTACCTGTCTACTCCTTCAGAAATGAATGCTTAGCATCTTGGTAGGTGTCACCCTCTCAACTCTGCCACCTATGACTAACATTAATCAATATATAGGAATTTATCAATAATTGATAAAAATAAGCTATGAATTTTAAGAAGAGAATGAAGACATACATTTTTAAAGGTAGAGGAAAGATAGGAATTACATAAGTATAGTATCAAAAATAAAAAAAATAATTAAAAACACTGAAATAACATTTTTACAATAAACTTATTAAATACTTCTATGAATAATTTAGAAAGTTGGAGGACTCCTTAGAACATATCAAAGAACTAGGAAGTAAGAGACTCTCAGGACTTAAATGGAGAGATCTTAGATTTCCCCTACAGCAGGGAGATCCTCCAATAGAGAGACATGGCATCTAGTGGAGGGATGGAGTTGTCATACCATACTCAAAAACAATTCAGAATTGTTACTGTTTGAAAGAACTTCAGGAACAAAAATGGAGACGAGCCTGAGGAAAAGAGGGTCTAGTGATAGGCCTAAATTGGGATCCATCTCAGAGGGAGGCCTGAAGGCCTGATACTATTACTGAAGCTATGGTGTGCTTACAAAGAGTAGCCTCACTTGACTGGCCAACAAGCAGCTGAAAGAGTCAGATGTAGATATATACATCCAACAAATGGACAGAAGCTGGTGACCTTTGTGGTTGAATTGGGAAAAAGCTGGAAGAAGCTGAGGAGGAGGATGACCCCATAGGAAGACCCGCAGTCTCAACTAACCTGGTCCCTGGGATTTCTCAGACAGTGTGCCGCCAAACAGACAGCATACACCAGCTGATATGAGGCACCCAACACATATACAATAAAGGACTGCCATATCTGGACTCAGTCAGAGAAGATGCTCCTAACCCTTGAGATACTTGGGGACCCAAGGAGTAGGGAGGTTGGGTGGGGTGGTGCTGAGAGTGGGGGCATCTTCTTGGAGACAGGGGTTGGGGCAAGAGGTGTGGGATGTAGAAAAGTCAGAGAGTGGATTGGGAGGAGCATAAAGTGGACTTTAAAAAGATTAAAGAATAAATAAAAAATAAATAAATACAAGGAATAATACTTGGTCTTCATAGATAACTATTTTTATTTTAATAATGAATTTATTTAAAAAATAAGCTAGGCTGTCTAAACATGACATTTGTAATAGCAGTATAAATCAATACAAGAGTTAGCTGAATGGCCTTTGAGGTTAACCCCTACACTTCCATGATGATGCTTTTGCTCCTTAACAGTGCCTTGCACGCTCTTTAGGCCATCACTTTAAAATTAAAATAATTGGTGATGTACATGAGAAATTATAACTTTGTAGAAAATATGGTGTTTACTTAATAATTTCATTTTTATTGCTTCTTATAAATCTTTAAAAAATTCTAAGAAAGATATTCTTTGATAGGTTATTTTCTATATGAATTATTCAGTTAGAAATTTCTGTGATAAGAGTCAAGTTTTTTTAAAGTTATTTTAGCTTTCTTATTCCTGTTCTTACAGTTGATTGTACAGCACACAGAGCACTTGTCATTTGTATCTTTTCAGTTTCTTGTAATTCACATGAGAAAAATCTATCAAGGTGATCAAAGAAAAATGTCAAACAGAACATTGAGTTAACTCATCCACACTTTCAAAGATGTCTTACTATGCTACTGTTAGGAAAAAGTCACTAACTAACAAACTGAAACAAAAATTACTGATTAAAGTTTGAAAAAATTGATTGTGCTACATATTAGTTTTTTAAATTTACCATTAAGAATGGTGTATATGCCAGAAAATGTATTGTTCAGGAGGTAGCTTTATTTGTAAAATAATATGCCTGATAGGAGACTTAGAGTCTTGAAATGATGTATAAGTTTTCATATATTTTTTTTGGGTACGTTTCTACATTCTGGAATGCACATGACTGTGGAACACAGGAGAGAACCGCTGACATCTTTGAGTAGGTACCATTAACATCTTTGTATTTTAAAACAAAATTCTTCCTTACCTTGTCCTCCTCATGTAAGTGATGCTGCATAGAACATAAGCTACAGGAATGTGCTTGTCTTCCAGACCTGGGAGACAGAATTACAAATCGTATCACCATGTTCAAGTTATCTCTTTGGACATATTGAGACTAAACTGAGATCCTTGTGCTATATTCCTAAAGGTTTCTTTTCTAAATCTTGTGACAGCATTACATAAAATTCTGCATGTTCAAAGATATTCAACTGGATATCTGGATGGCTTTACAAATTATATACAGATTAACACTGACAACTGCTTGACAAATTCATGGCTTCATGTAGTTAGAATGCAGTATCTGTGAAGGGGATAAATTTAAAAGCTATAATTTTATCTATTTCAGTTATATACTAGATTGTTAAAACTTTATGAAAATTCAGTGCATATAAATTCTAGAACTTATCACCATGCGTATATGAAGCTTCGCCTGCTTGCCTTGTGGGGCTAAGCAACTGCTAGATCCTTGGACTTCCATTCACAGCTGCTGCCAACCATTGTTGGGAGTTGGACTACAGACTGTAAGTCATCAATAAATTCCTTTACTACATAGAGACTACCATAAGTTCTGTGACTCTAGAGAACCCTGACTAATATAAAATTGGTACCCAGAGTGGCTCTAGAGGAGCAGAAGTATATGGATGGATCTTTTAAAAATCTGGAGATGGTTTGAGAACCCATCAGCTCCTTCAACAACTGAAACCTCTCCAAATTCTCTCCCTCCTGGGAGCTCAGAGAATACTGAAGACCTGTGGTCACAATTATAGTTCAAGCTCAAAGAAGTTAATGCCTTTGATTATCTTGATGAATTAAGAGATTCAGTGTACAAAGCTTTCTATAAGATGGGAAAGAAATTGGAAGATGATTTTGTTGGTTGGTTGCTCTTAGCATCTCGAGAAAAAACGATAAAGGAAAATTAGGAGTTTTGAGAAAAAATGATGAAGGAAAACAAGGAGTTGTGTGATAAAATCGAAAGGCTCCAGACATAAGTAAACAATCTAAAAGTTGCAAAGTGTGTTCTTGAAGAAAATCTTCTTTCCAGCAGCCATAGAGCTCAAGTTGCAGAAAATCAAACTGAAGCTCTCATTATAAGGTTGGCTGAATTACAGCGAAAATTCAAGTCTCAACCTCAGAGGATGTCAGTAGTTAAAGTAAGGGCATTGGTTGGCAAAGAATGAAAGAATGGGATCCTATAACTTGGGATGGGGATGTGTGGGAAGACTCCATTGAAGCTGAGAATTTTGAATCTTCAGATTCTCAAGTGTTTGCCCCACCTGAGGAAGTAGTACCCTCAGCCCCACCCCTTGAATTAATTCCTTTTCCACATGAGGAAGTTAATCCCCCAGAGTCTGATAAGACAGTAGTGACTTTCGATGAAGGAAATGCCAGACATGACAATACTGACGTTTCTCAAGGCCCACCAATAGTTTCTTCTAGACCTATAACAAGACTCAAGGCAAAACAGGCCCCTAGAGGACAGGTAGAAAGTGTAGTCCATGAGGAAATTTCGATACACTACTAAGGAGCTTTGTGAGTTTGCTAATTCATTAAAGCAGAAGTCTGGGGAATATGTGTGGGAATGGATTTTAAGGGTGTGGGATAGTGGAGGAAGGAATATAAAACTAGAGCAGGCTGAAATTATTGACATGGACCCTCTGAGTGGAGATTCTAGGTTTAATATGGAAGCTCGCACAGTTAAAAAAAGGTGGCAGAAGTTTGAATGGTTGGTTGAAGCATTTATCAAAAGATGGCCTACTGAAAAGGAGTTAGAGATACCCGATATCCCTTGGCTTAGTGTTGACGAAGGGATTTTAAGGCTTAGGGAAATTGCAATGCTAGAGTGCATAAGTTGTATAAAACCTAATCCTTCACAATGGGACGGTCCAGAAGATATGCCCTTCACCAGTCCTATAAGACACAAACTGGTGAGAGGGGCATCAGCACATTTGAAGTGTTTTGTTCTTGCCCTTTTCCTTGTGCCAGACCTTAGGGTTGGAGATGCTGCTGCTCAATTAGATGAATTAAATTCAATGGGTTTAATTGGGCCCCAAGGTAACAAGGGCCAGGTGGCAGCATTGAATCGCCAGAGAGAAGGTGATCGTAGTTATTATAATGGACAGCTTAGACAAAACAATGTTTATATTGATATAACCCGTAATGGTCAGCACAGGAGAGGTGAAATTTATAATGGCATGACTCGTTGGACATTTGATCCTGGCTAATCAATCATCCCATTTCTCCTTGTACTAAACATTGACTTCTAATTTGGTTAGTATGTGATTGTTATTTTCTCTGAATTATGCAATGAGAAGATATTTGTAAATAGTATGCCTAAGAAACACATAAGTATATATTTTTTCATTGAAAAAAATTATATTTTTATTTAATATGTACAGAAATATGTATTACAAAGATGTATATAACATATTTAGGAATGTTTATTCATAAGTTAACAACTAAATAAATGTCACAGTGACAAACTTGGGATGGTGTAGAGTATATTAGGCTCAATGACTCTGGAATCATTAACCTCAGCCTGTTCAATGGATTGTCTCAAGTTTTTCTGTGTATTTCAGATTATCTTATTTATATATTCCTCCAACCTCAAGTTTCTCAAATCTAATGAGTATAAATAATACTATAATCCCTGTCAATGTGAAGACTAAATGATACAGTGTCTATAAAGGAGTTAATCCTATGAATGGCATGTGGCAAATTATAAATATAATGTACTAGTACAAATTTAGGGAAAAATAACCTTATCTAGGGAAACATATTTGTATAAATGCTTCTCTGTACAGAGTATTGAACACAATTATGGGCAGGAAATATATTAAATGAGTCTCAAGGATATGTGTTTTCATAGGAAGGTTTGTTTGCTTACTTTATCTGACATCATACATAGGCTGACCACCAGCTGACCCACATGTCTCAAGTCAGACGCTTGCACATTATTCATGTTGACATGATTTCTTCATCCTCCAGGTTGATGACCGTATAATCACCATTAGAACAAAGAGAAATAAAATGGTTTAACCAGTTTTTCCTAAATTAAATACCCTCGAATTTATACCATTTGCTACCATATTCTATTTAAATTATACAAAGAATTATATATATAACATAGTTATTGTTAAATGGTGACAGAGATGAGAAGTGACTCAGTGCATACATGTACTTACAATACAGACTTACACTAACTTACATGAGGGTAATTATGGACAGTAGTTGAAGATGGGCAGCCCAATCATTACTGCTATGAAAATTTAACTCTTTCAGCTGTGTGGTATGAAAACATGCTCCAATAAATCTCTTACTGGCAAATAAAATACAATGCAATAATGCTTCAATTGTGGAAAAATATTTCATCCATTTTAGTAATAGTTTATCTTTTAGAAGATTTTTCTTAATTTTTTAGGTTTCCTTTATCAAATGACTAGATATTTTACAAATATCAATATTTATAAGTATAACAAGTATATTTTACTATACAAACATATAGGTATTACGAGAAAGACATATTTTCCAGTGAATAATATGAAAAAAATGTTTTTGAAATGATATATCTTTATGCAAAGTTGTCAGGTAGAAGTGTTGGTGTATTACAGATAAAGGAAAGGACAAAGGAAGACATTTCAAAGTTAAAAAGGTGGATGTGTCAATTGAACTACAGAGGACAGACTTGAAAAGGAAAGAACAAGGGAAAACACTTCACAGTTAAAAAGGGTTGTGATATTCTGCAGAGTCAGCTGAGGAACACAAACACCACAACAGGAAACAGGCATTACCTAAACTCATCAGAACAAACATGTGGTATATTTTATGTTCAAAAAATACCATTTTTTTTGTATAGAAATTTGACTGATTGAATATTCTATGAAATAAAAACAGCAAGGTCTTCATTGACCAATGAAGGAAGGTACTCCATTCCTGTCATTTGTGTTTAATAATTTTCTTTGTTGCACAACAGAACTAAAAGATCAGGCAAATGCTGAAGACAAACCTGCATAGTAGTTATATAACAGAGAAAAACAGGCTGGAACTGAGCTAGAAGTTTCCTCTGTATTGGCTAGATTTCCTGGTACCAGAACATGCTGTGCATGTTTCTGAGAGAAAAAAAATAATATCACACACCCCTAGCTATGAACTCTGAAACCTGTTGTACCACATAACATCTGGACAGGTGAGATGTACACAACTGTTATAGGAGATGTCAACAACCTTGACTGGCTTCAGAACCTCGTTCACATGAGATAGCTTAACAATTATACTAAAAACCTTGCTTATAAAACAAACAAAGAAACAAACAAAACTGTGTTACTGAGGAAGTCATAGCCTGTAAGGATGATATTGATACTGTAATTTAGTTAAATTGACAGGGTACAAAGGGATTTTTAAACACCTATGCTTATACCACAGACAAATTCTTATTTTGGCCTTAACCAGAGAAGCTTCTCTTTGCAATGAACAATGCTTAATACAGACTCTCAATTTCTCAAAATATAGAAAAAGGGACTGTTACATGATATCTAAACAGGATATATATATACACTACTTTAATAAACATTTATTTTATTGTTCTCTCAACCGTTTGTAGTATACATATATGTATGTAACAGCAACTAATTGAAATTGAAGGCATGAATTTGAAAGAGAGAAAAGAAGCATATATGGAAGGGTTTATAGGTAGGAATAGGAAGGGGGAAATGATGTATTACAGTGAAATAAAAGAAATAATTCATGTCAGAAGATAAGAAAATGGATATTTTAGTAATTTTTATTAAATTTATTTTTATTAGATATTTTCTTTATTTTCATTTCTAATGATATCCCCTTTCCTGGTTTCCCCTCCAAAAAAAAAACCCTATTCCCTCTCCCCTCCCCCTGCTTACCAACCCATACTCTCCTGCTTCCTGGCCCTGGCATTCCCCTACACTGGGGCATAGAACCTTCACAGTAACAAAGGCCTCTCCTCCCATTAATGACCGTCTAGGCCATCCTCTGCTACATACAGAACTGAGGCCATGAGTCCTACCATGTGTACTCTTTGGTTGGTGAGTTAGTCTCTAGGAGCTTCAGATGCAAACCACTTCAGCTCCTTGGGTCGTTTCTCTAGCTCCTTCGTTGGGGACCCTGTGCTCAGTCCAATGGATGGCTGTGAGCCTCTACTTCTGTATTAGTTGGGCACTGTCAGAGCCTCTCAAGAGACAGCTATATCAGGCTTCTGTCAGCCAGCTCTTATTGGCATCCACAATAGTGTCTGGGTTTGGTTATTGAATAGGGGAAGGATTCCCAGGTATGACAGTCTCTGGATTGTCCTTCCTTCAGTCTCTGCTCCATAGTTTGTCTCTGCATCTCCTTCATAGGTATTTTGTTCCCCCTTCTAAGAAGGATTAAAGTATCCACACTTTGGTCTTCCTTCTTGAGTTTCTTGTGGTTTGTGGGTTGTTTCTTGGATATTCTAAGCTTCTAGGCTAATATCCACTTATCAGTGAGTACATACAATGTGTATTCTTTTGTGATTGAGTTACCTCACTCAGGATGATATTTTCCCGATCCATCCATTTTCCTAGGAATTTCATAAATTCATTCTTTTTAATAGCTGAGTAGTAAGTACTCCATTGTGTAATGTATCATATTTTCTGTAGCCATTCCTCTGTTGAAGGACATCTGGTTTTTTTTCCAGTTTCTGGCTATTAAAAATAATACTGCTACGAACAGTTATATATGCATAGTGCTTTTATATCATCACACTTAATACTGTCCCTATTACAACTATTTCAAAACCCCTAAATCTCACTTAATTTCATTATCCATTAATTTAAATTATTTTAGTTCTATATAGACAATGACAACAGCTCTTGACTTTTAAGAAGTGATAGGGTAGGGGGCTAGCAAGATGGCTCAGAGGGTAAGAGCACTGACTGCTCTTCCGAAGGTCTTGAGTTCGGATCCCAACAACCACATGGTGGCTCACAGCCACCCATAATGAGATTTGATGTCCTCTTCTGATGTGTCTGAAGATAGTTAAAGTGAATTACGCCAGAGCAAGTGGGGCGTCCTGAGTTCAATTCCCAGCAGCCACATGATGGCTCATGGTCATCTGTACAGTTACAGTGTACTCATACTAATAAAATAAATAATTTTTTTTAAAAAAAGTGATAAGGTAAATCTCTCAAGGCCCCCATTCTCTGTACATACTTACAGGTAATTAATGGTTTCCAAAAGGGAGGGAAATCAGTTTCCTCCAGGAAAAGCTCCTGTATAATTTATTTAAATTCATGTTTTCATACATAAATACATATAAATATAAGAACCAATAAGTAAATAAACTCATCCCATTTGTTCAAATGTAACCTTTTCTTCATAGGCTGAGGGAATATTCCAAAATAAGGACCAGAAAAAATGTAATCATCAGAATACAGGAAGAAAGACAAAAATGCTTGACAAAACTATTGCAAACATGAGTACATGGCAGATACAGCTCTGGGCACTAGGCCTGTAACACAGTATGTATCAACATTGAAGCTATGGATGGAGAGATGCTCATAAAACTCTACCTGTTCAGGCTCAATTAAAGGCTATTTAAAGTTTATGAAGGTGGTTGAATCAGTATATTCAACTGAGTACCCACCTGTGAGCTCACAAAGCTCCATCAATTATCTTCATATTCATGATCACAGAAATATCCTATGGTATACCAAGATTATTATAAAATAAGTAAAAAGGGTGTGAACATTACATAGTGACTTGTAGGAATAAGTGAACTTATCATATTTGTGAGGAAATAAGGAGGAATTATAATGAAACAATAATCAGAATGCATTTATAAATTCATGAAATTGCCCAGAATAAATTTAATTAATGAAAAATTTAAAAACCAAAAGAGGTAACTTGAACCATTGCTTTAAAGATATAGTTTCAAGTTGATGGCTTTTTTTTCTTTGAATAGTTTTTGTAACATGTATGTGTAAGCATGTTAAAATTTACACATGTAAAACATATGGGTTTTTTTGTGTGTGAAAACCTGCAAGTATATTTATGTTATTTTTGTTTATACAGTTTCATGGAAGTCCTCTGAATTGGGGTGTTTCCTGAAGATTTTTGTCTAAAGGTGGTATGTCTTGAAAGTCCCCTACGTCTTCCTTACATATCCATTGGTATTGATTGGGTATATAAGAAATTATTTATATCTTTGCTGCACAGTCATTTCTAAAAGAAATTGTTTCCAAGCTGACACCTTGGTATTCTACCTTTACAATCTCCCTCCTGTCTCCTTGACAAAGAAAGAAAATTCATAAAACAATGAAATTAACAATAAGTAGTAAACTATAATTTAAGGAATAATAACAAATAAAAAACAACCTAACTTTCATGAAAATCAGAAATTATTATAAGAATAGAGCATTTGATTCAGAAAAGCACATACTAAGTACGTTTTATAAAACTGTAAATGCAAATTAATAATACCAAACAACTCTGTACCAAAGAATGTTATCATCACATTGATGAGCAGTCTGCAGAATGAGAAAATATTTTTCAGAAACATATTTTAGGAGAGTTTAATTAAGAAATAAATTACTAGAAAATTTCAGAAAGAACAGAAAAAACAATTAAATAAACTTAAATAGACCTTGGCATAGGAGATGTGTACTTGGCTAATGAGAAAACAAAGATCATTGTCATAAACCGTAGGAAAAGATGAATTAAAGACACAAGTAGAGCCACCCACTTAGGATGTCTAGAATAAGGATTTTTAGTGTAAAGGATAAAGCATTAAAGAATGTGGGAAGACTTTGCAAATCAACATCATAATAGATGTCAGCATAGCTCCTTTGAAATATACTACATTATGTCTTTGCAAATCAACGTCATAATAGATGTCAGTATAGCTCCTTTGAAATATACTACATTATGTCTGTAAAAAATTACAAGAACGCCAAATCAACTGGCAATTCTCCCCTGAATATATATATATATATATATATATATATATATATATATATATATATATTTCTATTCATTGAAAATATTTATTTTTGTCATGGTTTACTTTGTTTTGTGTTATCTTCCACACCAGGTGTTATGTAGCCCACTAACATAGTGTAGACTGACCACTGATTTGCATTGTAACTGAAGTCAGCTTGAACTCCTGCATATACCCCTCTATGCTGAGTTACCCATCCTGCTTTGCAGAGCTGTATTTTCAGCTCTCATCAAAATGAGAAACAAATTGTTCAATCTGTGTAAGATAATTGTTTGAGACTAAGTACACTTTGAAACTGATCAAAGCACACTTTGAAAGACATCATTTGGTTTTGTTCTCCTGGTGAGGACAGCAAAAGTCATTCAGGAGTCTCAGCTCTTACCTGTTTATATGCTTGGGTTCACTCTGGCACCTATCTAGGAACAGTGCTTTCTTTTTTTGAAATTAAACTAATAAAATTTATTTTAAAATATACAACTCAGTACTGACATTTTTAAGTCATCAAAATAATTTATAATAGTTAAATGCCTCTTAAATATGAATGATATCTTCTCAACCAAAAGTAATATGCATTCAACCAGTTTTTAAAATCTATTTGGAACATCAAACATGATAGAAGTAGAAAAAATTCTCTTATAAAGTTCTCTATGAAAGAAAATTTTGACAGGTTTCGGATTAGACAGAAACCATTCCAACTCCAAGAAAGAATACACAGTGTAACTATAGCTTCACAGAATGAGTCGAGTAGTGTTCCTTTTCTACTTTGTAGAATAGTTTGAAGAGTGTGGGTATTAGATCTTCTCTGTAGGTCTGATAGAATTCTGCACTAAACCTATCCGGTCCTGGACTTTTTTAATTGGGAGACTTTTAATGATTGCTTCTATTTCTTTGGGGGTTATTGGACTGTTTACATGCTTTATCTGATTCTGATTTAACGTAGGAATTTGCTATCTAGAAAATTGTTCATTTCATCCAGATTTTCCAGTCTTGATGAGTATAGGCTTTTATAGTAGGATCTGATGATTTTTTAAATTTCCTCAGTTTCTGTTGTTATATCTCCCTTTTCATTTCTGATTTTGTTAAATTGGATAATGTCTCTGTGCCCTCTGGTTAGTCTGACTAAGGGTTCATCTATTTTGTTGATTTTCTCTAAGAACCAGCTCGTGGTTTTATTGATTCTTTGTATAGTTTTTTGTTTTTACTTGGTTGATTTCAGTTCCAGGTTTGATTATTTCCTGCCATCTAGTCCTCTTGGGTGTATTTGCTTCTTTTTGTTCTAGAGCTTTCAAGTGGGCTGTTAGGCTGGTAGTGTTTGCTCTCTCCAGTTTCTTTTTGGAGGCACTCAGCTGAGTTTTCCTCTTAGCACTGCTTTCATTGTGTCCCATACGTTTGAGCATGTTGTACCTTTATTTTCATTGAATTATAATAAATCTTTACTTTCTTTCTTTATTTCTTCCTTGACCAAGTTATTCAGTAGAGCATTGTTCAGCTTCCATGTGTTTGTGGGCTTTCTGTTTGTTTGTTTGTTTGTTTGTTTGTTTTGTTGCTATTGAAGACCAGCCTTAGTCCACAGTAATCTGATAGGATGGATGGGATTATTTTGATCTCCTTGTATCTGTTGAGACCTGTTTTGTGACCAGTTATATGGTCAATTTTGGAGAAGGTACTATGCAGTGCTGAGAAGAAGGTATATTATTTTGTTTTAGGATGAAATGTTCTATAGATATCTGTTAAATCCATTTGGTCCAAAACTTCTGTTAGTTTCAATGTGTCTCTGTTTAGTTTCTGTTTCCATGATTTGTCCATTGACGAGAGTAGGATGTTGAAGTCTCCCAAAATTATTGTGTGAAGTGCAATGTGTGCTTTGATCTTTAGTAAAGTTTCTTTTTAAAGAATATTTATTTATTTTATACATATGAGTATATACTGTAGCTATACAGATAGTTGTTAGCCTTTATCTCGTTGTTGGGTATTGACTTTAGGACCTCTGCTCACTCTGGTCAGCCCCGCTTGCTCAGGCCCAAAGATTTTATTTATTATTATAAATGAGTACACTGTAGCTGTCTTCAGAGACACAAGAAGAGGGTGTCATATTACATTATGGGTGGTTCTGAGCCACCATGTGGTTGCCGGGATTTGAACTCACTACCTTCAGAAGAGCAGTTGGTGCTCTTATCCACTGAGCCATCTTGGCAGCCCTTTAGTAAAGTTTCTTTTATGAATATGGGTGTCATTGCAATTGGAGCATAGATATTCAGAATTGAAAATTATTTTTGATAGATTTTTTTTTATTTTGATCATTATGAAGTGTTCTTCCTTATCCTTTTTTGATAACTTTTGATTGAAAGCTGATTTTATTTGATATTAGAATGGCTACTCCAGCCAATGAGCAGGTCATTGAAACAGAAACTCAACAAAGACACGATGAAACTAATAGAAGTTATAAACCAAAGGGATTTAACAGATATGTACAAAATATTTTACCCCAAAACAAGAGAAGATGCTTTCTTCTCAGCACTTCATGGAACTTTCTACAAAAATGACCATATAATTGGACATAAATAAGCCTCAACAGATACAATAATTAGACTGAAATAATCACATTTATTTGCTCAGATCACAGCAGATTAAGGCTAGACTTTAATTACAACAAAAATGACGGAAGCCCACCTAATTATGGAAGCTAAACTACTCTCTGCTCAATGATAACTTGGTCAGAGAAGAAGTAAAGAAAGAAATCAAGAACTTTATAGAATTCAATGCAAATAACACACATCATACCCAAACTTTTGAGACAGAATCAAAGCAGTGTTAAGAGGAAACTTCACAGTACTAAGTTCCTTCATAAAGAGAGGGAAGAGATCCCATACAAGGAAACGAATGGCACAGAAAGAACAGAAAGAAGGAAACACACTCAAGAGAGGTAGACTGCAGGAAATAGTCCAAATCAGAGCTGAAATCAACCAGGTAAAAACAAAGAGAAAGATTCAAAGACTCAACAAAACCATGAGCTGATTCTTAGCAAAACTCAACCAGATAAAAAAAATGTTTAGCCAAACTAATGAAAGGGTGCAGATAGAGTATCCAAATTAACAAAATCAGAAATGAAAAAGGAAATATAATAATAGAAACTGAAAAAATTAAAAAAATCTTCAGAACCTACTACAAGAAACTATACTCAATAAAACTGGAAAATCTAGATGAAATGGATGATTTTATAGACAGATTCCAATTACCAGAGTTATATTAAGATCAGACAAATTATCTAAACAGTCCCATAATCCCTAAGGAAATAGAAATAGTCACCAAAAATTCCAAAGAAAAAAAACCAAAGTCAAATTGTTTTAATGCAGAATTCTACTAGACCTTCAAAGAAGAGCTATTATAAATACTCTTTAAACTATTCCATAAAATAGAGACAGAAGGAATATTACATAATTCATTCTATGAAGTCACAGTTACTCTGATGCCTAAACCACACAAAGACACAACAAAGAGAACTTCAGACCAACTTTTCTTATGAATACCAATGCAAAAATACTTAATAAAATGCTTAAAAACTGAATCCCAATTCATCATTCACCAGATCAAGTAAGCTTCATCCCAGGGATACAGGGTTGGTTTGATATATGAAAATCCATCAAGTAGTATACATATATCAGAATATATAATTATTATATATAATAATATGTTATCATAATATAAACAAATTCAAAGAAAAAAGTCTCATGATTGTCTCATCAGATGTTGAAAAAGACTTTGACAAAATAAAACTACCATTCATATTAAAAGTCTTGGAAAGATCAGGACTTCATGGCACAAACCTAAATATAATAAAAGCAATATATAGGAAAACAACAGCCAACATCAAATTAAATTGAGAAAAACTTAAAGCAATTCCACTAAAATCTGGGACAAGACATGGTTGCCCACTCTCTTCCAATCCTATATAGTACATGAAATAATACCCAGAGCAATTAGACAACAAAAGGAGATCAAGAAGATAAAAATTGGAAAGTATCATACTTTGCAGATATAATAGTATACAAAAGTTGAAAAGACTAAAGGCAGCCTGCTCTTGTCTTTGTGTTAGCTCCTGGCTCTGAGTTTAGCACTCCCTTCAATGTCCTTGAAGTGATAAGGCCCCCTACTCTTGAACTATAGGAAAGAGACAACCAAGCTTTCCCAGACAGCAAGGGCAGATTTTAAAAATACACTTGCCACTGATAACAGAATGAGTCATTTCTTCCCAGGTCAAAAAGGTTCTTTTCCAGATCTATGGTCCCTCCATGCTGTCTGAACAAATGTTATTGGTTTTAAAGAACTGTATTCCTTTCCCCCCCTCAGACAATCATGTAACACCAAGGTTCGAAAGCCCCAACTTATACATTTCCCATATATAAACTCTGAGCTCCCAAACCCAGATGTCACATTCCTAACCTGAAAAGCAGGGAAGGTTGAGTCCTGAGTTTGGACTTTAATAAAAGGCTCCTGTGTGTTTGTACCAATGCTGAGATCTCTGGCAGTCTCCTGGGGTTTTCAAGAACTGAGCATAACAAAGTGATCCCTCAAAATTCTACCAGAGAACTTCTATAGCCAATAAACAATTTCAGCAAAGTAGTTGAATATAAAATTAAGTCAAACAAATCAACACCCTTCCTTTACACAAATGATAAACAGGCTGAGAAAGAAATTAGGGAAACAACACCCTGTACAATTCCCACAAATTGTATAAAATATCTGGTGTAACTCTTCCCAAGCAAGTGAAAGATATATACAAAAAATTTCAAATCCCTGAAAAAAGAAATCAAAGAACATCAGAAGATGGAAAGATTTCCTGTGCTCATGGATTGTTAGAATTTATGTACTAAAAATGGCCATCTTACCAAATGTAATCTACAAATTAAATGCAATCCCCATAAAAATTCCAAAAAAAAATTTCACAGACAAGAAGAGAAAAATTCTCAACTTCATATGGAAAAACAAAAACCCCAGGATGGCCAAACCAATTCTCAAGAATAAAAGAACTTCTGGGAGATTTCCCATTCCTGATCTCAAGCTGAACTAAGAAGTTGTAGTGATTAAAACAAACAGTATTGGTACAAAAACAGATAGATCAATTAATGGAATAGAATCAAAGACTCAGAAGTAATCTCACATACCTAGAGACCCTTGATCTTTGACAAAGTATCCAAAACATACAGTGGTGAAAAAAAGTATCCTCAAATAATGGTGCTGTCCTAACTGGCAGTATATATGTAAGAGAATGAAAATATATCCAAATTTATTACCCTACTGAAAGCTCAAGTGAATGTGAATCAAGGACTTGAACATAAAACCAGATACACTGAATCTGGTAGAAGAGAAGGTGGAAAAGATTCCTGAATTCTTTGGCAGAGAGGGAAATTTCCTGAATGGAACAACAGTGGCTCAGGTTCTAAGATCAACAATCAGTAAGTGGGACCTCATGAAGTTGAAAAGCTTCTGTAAGGCAAAAGACAACATCAGTGGGGAAAACCAGCAACCTACAGATTGGGAACAAAATTTTCACTAAACCTTCAGAGAGTTAATATCCAAAAAATATAAAGAACTTAAGAAGTTAACCTCCAAAAAAACCAAATAACCCATTGTAAAAGGTTGTAAAGAGGTAAACAAAGAATTCACAACAGAAAAAACCTTGAATGGCCTGGCAGCACTTACAGAAATGTTCAAAGTCTTTAGTAATCACAGAAATGTAAATCAAAACGACCTTGTGATTCTACCTCAGACCAAACACTTTGTCTAAGATCAAAACCTCAAGTGAGAGCACGTGTTGGTGAGGGTGTGGAGAAAGAGGAACATTCCTGCATTGCTGGTGGGAGTGCAAGCTGTTCAAACCACTTTGAAAATCAACCTGGCTGTTCCTCAGAGAACTGAAAATAGTTCTATCTGAAGAATCAGCAAAATCACTCCTAGGCATGTACCCAAAAGTTGCATCACCATACCCTCGAGGATGTAGGTAGTATATACTCACTTAGAAGTGAGTATTAGCCAAAAAGCACAGGATACAACACATAAGCCATAAGAAGTGTAACAAATAGAAAGGCTGAAGTGAGTTTGTTTCAATTCCACTTAGAAAGGGGAAGGAAATAATCATAGTAAGCAGAAAGAGGGAGGAACCAGGTGGTAGCAGGAGGGGGAGGGGAAAGTGGAACAAGATCAGGTATGGGGGGACAGAAGTGAAGCCAAGAGGGTCAAGAGAATGAATGGAGATAAGCAGAATGTAGAGGAATGTGAGAGGACCCTCTCCAAAGCACTAGAGATCCTGGAGGTGAGAGACACTAAGGAATCAATGGGGGTGACTTTACCCAAAATGCCCAACATTGGGGAGAGGGAATTCATAGAGTCCACCCATAGTAGATAGACAGAGTTTCAAGTAGAGGGATATGGTTACTAACCCACAGTCAAAATTCCTGACCCAGAATTGTTCCTGTCTAAAAGAACTGCAGGGACAAAAATGATGAGACTGAAGGAAAGGACATCCAATGACTGGCCCAACTTGTGATCCATCTCTTGGTGGGGAGTACACCAAGGTCTGAGACTCTTATTGATGCTCTGATGTGCTTAAAGACAGATGGGAGCCTGGTATGTCTGTATGGCTGTCCTCTGAGTGGTCCTATATAAAACAAAACAAAACAAATAAAAAAGAGAGAGGAAATCCAGATTTTGCTGGTGCTCCTTTAAACTTTATCACCCTGATTACATGTCACTCTTCTTTTTTGCCTCTAATAGACTTTACTCACTGCATTCCATTTCATTTTTTATTTTTTTCTCTTTTGAAGCTTCTTTCACTTTTTCTGTTAAAATCCTAGAGTGTTTTAAGCTTCCTGTACCAATATCAATGGGATACATCAGTTTCTACCAGGCACCTCGAAAATAGACACAAGAAGAGACAGAATAATTCCAGAAGATCATGAGGAATTTACCATATACATTGTTGAGAAAATCATGAAGAGAAACAAGCTGTCAGGAAAGTACATTTGAGTTTCAGCCTCACTTTCACAGTGGTTGAACTCATTTGGGGTGGGATTGAGGCTACTATGTCAGTAGGAACAAATGTGCACTCCTCTGCTAGTAGGAAGTCAAAAAGCCACATGGCCAATTAGAAATGTTACTTAATGTGTCTTAGTGGAAGCATTTATGTAATTCCATTTGCAAGTATTTGACAAAGTTTTATTCTCTGTGTAAAGATACATATGTACAGAGTCTATACAAGGCAATAAAACCTCAGGCCAAAGGGCTCCCATTGCCAAAATATATGGTATTATTTTAACTCTAAATTCAAGTGAGAATAAGTTCAAATATCTTTTAATTTATTAAATGCTGCAGACTGGGGTTCATTGCGGGGACCCCAATTTCCACGGGATGAGAGTTCTGGTCAGATCGGCAATTAAGTCGGCAGATGACAAACAGACTTGACACAAGGGTGTGGTAAATCTGAATGTATTTGTGCAAGGTGAAATTCAGGTTTAAATAGCATACAGCAAGCAGGGCATATGACAAGAGTCACGTAGGCGGGCAGGGGTTACAGCAAGTTCAGTAGGATCAGAGGGCAAGACTGGAGTCACATAGGCAAGTGACCATCACCTCAAGGTCGGTAGAATCAGGTAGCCAATCTTCCAAGTTATGACTAGTATTTGTTAACTTACTAATATTTTTATTTAGTACTAAAGAATAAATTTCTTATAATGTCAAAATATTCTATAAACAAATACAACTGAATATATTATTTCTCCATGAATTTATAGATTCTTCTTTTTGTCCTCTATTAAAAGCCTTTAATTTACATTTTGAGAAGTGTTATTGTATTATATATGCATTTAACACTAAGATTTGTAAATTCTTTGTTTTCTTTCAACATCAATAAAAATTGTAAAACTTGCTTGTCTTTGATTCTTTTATAAATCATAATCTAGAGTTGTTCATAAGCAAAGAAAACCAATTCAGTTCATTTAAAATTAATAAAATCATTTCTTGATAATGTCACCATTCTAAACAATAAAATTTTTTGAATGTCAAGGAAGATGTTTGAGAAAGCACACACCTTTGAGCCAAAAAAGAGAGTTGGTAGGAACTCACGGGATGGCAGAACATCATTTGCATACACTTTGATGATCTTACTTTTGGTATTTTCTGTATTTCATAATAAATTCTAAAAGAATAAAGATCACCCATGAAGATTGACAATGAAAACATCTCTAAGGTACAGACAAAATAAAAATCAGTCTGTTTCCAATCCCCATATTGAAAAACACATGCTTAAAACTAGTTGTAAAGATTTCATGATATATTTTATAAATTTGTAAATCTTTGTAACTTCACAAAATATACAAAATAGTGTATTCTAAGAAAGACATAAACAGATGAAATGAAAATAAAATTCATATTGATTGCTTCTGTCCTCTTTATTTACTTGTTCAATATGACCAAGGTTAAGTGATATCTGCAGAACACGAAATATTAAAAATATTTCTGAACCTTGAAGCTGCATGAAGCATTGAACATATTGTCAACATTTGGAAAATAGATTCCCTGGGAAAGTCTCCACATTCCCAGATGGTTAAACATGTGTCTGAGCTCACCAGGAGATGCTTAGACATATTAAGGATCCAAACTATTTTTGTTGAAAACAGACTTTATAGTATATCAAATAAATATCTCTAGTTGTGTAAATATGTTTAATGTAATAAAAACTTTGTATACCTACATGATGGATCCATTTAGAGAGATGGTGTGAATAAGATTAGACATTTTATGTATTATTTATTTATTTTTATTTGTGTTTGCTAGTAAGATGTTATATGCTTTCCAAGTCTGCAATTTTGAGGTGGAATCAAGAAGGAAGCATCGGATCACTTGAGCACTAAAACCCAAATACCAGTTCTCAGAAAGAGAAGAAATTGCTCTTAACCACCAAGTATCCTTGCTAGTTAGCCCTAAAAGGAGGGATCATTTTAGAGTAGAGTTTGTGAATATACACTGTATGGATTTTACCTTCTGTATTACAGACCATCCAACACTTAAACGAATTGCCACAATTGATCTAATTACATGTTCTTACAAAGAATAATATTATCACGTAGAGAGAAAAGCTAAATAACTTACCTTCATATCCAATGACAATTTTATTCTAAACTGACATAGCAAAATTTTAATGGCAGATATATAGATAGGCTTTGTATGCCATCTGTTTGTTGTAGCATCACATAATAAAATAAAACCTTCCTTTCGTCCCCACTCCATTCTCTAATATTCACATACCTGACATATCTTGTTTCTTTTTCACTCTGTCCACATTTAAAATAGTATCTACCAAACAAAACTACAATACATTAGTCATGTAGTGATATATTTTTCTTACTTCTATTTAGTTTTGTTTACTTTCAGACAGGATCACATAATGCAGCCCAGTAAGCCCATAAGCTCTGTATGTAGCCATCATGTCTAGCTTCTGAATTATTCTCTAATGTTTGGGAACTTGGTTGTAGCAATTCATCCATGATAGAAAAAGGTTGCTCAAATGGGAGATAAAATATCCTGTGGGATTGAATGTTCTGGCAGCATGTGTATAGTAGAGGGTTGCAAATTCGATCATCAATAGGAGTAAAGGACCTCGGCCTTGTGAAGGTTTTGTGCCCCAGTGTAGGGGAATGCCAGGGCCAATAAGTGAGAGAGGGTGGGGTGACAGGCATTGGGAGAGGGGAGGCAAAAGGGGTTTGTTCTTGTTCTTGTTTGTTTGTTTGTTTGTTTGTTTTGGAGGGGAACCTGGGAAAGGGAAAATGTACATGTAAATAAAGAAAATACCTAATTAAAAAAAAATATCCTGTTCTGATTGGAAACTCAAAAAGCTCAGTATTACACAAGAGATAGTCCCTGAATATAGGCACCCCTTCTCTAAACATAACTACTAAAGACTTCAGAGAGATTTCTTTAAGAAAAGCCTTGATGTCTAAAACAGTTTGAGACATGTTCAGCCATCTGGAATAGAGAGACTGCTCAAGCATCATCTAGAAGCAGCCTCCAGCATCGACTTGATAACAATGCAGAGATCAGTCAAATCACCTGCAAGAGCTCTCTGAACAAGACTGTAAGCTTTCCACCTGCCTGCAAACTTCACTACATATTCCAAGGTCCTAGTTTTACTGAGCTGTCATCTATGTGGAGATAGTATGTTGGTAATGTAGCTTCCTTTGAGTTATTTCTACAACTGTAACTAACTGCTCATCCACATTCTATAATTAAAACTCACATACTAAGTGGCATATTTGTAATATTTCTACTTTTATCTGTCTTGAGTTCATTGACTAGGGTGATAAAACGATTTTTCTCATCTCTCCATGAGTAGAGTCTGTCAACAAAAGTTGAGTAGAATCATGATCAACAGCCACAACACAGTAAGTTTTGTAGAGTTAATGTTCTAAAGTAGTTTTTATTAATAATTGTGAGAATACTTTATGGAATGTAATATTCCTACAGTGAAAAACCAAAGTAGTCATAGAAAATGAACTAAAAGTTCTATAAAAGTCATTTAATATGTTTAAATCTTAACATCATACTATCTGCAAGTGGACGACATGCATTTTGAGTGAGAAATATTCTTAACCTTTTTTATTAAATTATTTTATTTATTTACATTCCAAATGTTGTCCCCCTTCCTGGTCTCCCTCCTAGACTTCATCACCCCATCCCCCTCCCTTTGTCTCTGAGAGGTTGCTCCCCACCCACATACCCACTTCCCTCACCCACCCATATACCTCCCTCCCTCACCTATCCACCATACCCACTTCACCCCTATCAGTGCTCCCTTTCCCTGAGGCATCAAGTCTCTATGAGATTAGACCCTTCCTCTCCCAGTGAGACCAGATAAGACAGTCCTCTCCTACATATGTGCTGGGGGTCATGAACCAGCCCATGTATGCTTGTGGTTGGTTGTTCAGTCTCTGAGAGCTCTGAGGGGTTCAGCTTAGTTGACATTGTTGATCTTCCTATCGGTTTTTCATCCCCTTCAGCTACTTCAATCCTCCTCCTATACTTTCATAGAGGTTCCTGACCTCAGTCCAGTGGTTGGCTGTAAGTATCTGCATATATCTCAGTAAGCTATGGTATAGACTCTGAGAGAACAGCCATGCTAGGCTACTGTCTGCAAGCACAACATGGCATAAGTAGTAGTTTCAGGCATTGGTGCCTGCGATGGGATTGATCGAAAATTGGGCTGGTCATTGGATGGCCTTTTCTTTAGTCTCTGCTTCATTTTTTCCCTTGAATCTCTTTTAGACAGGAATAATTCTGGGTCAAAAATTTTGAAGGTAGGTGAGTGGACCCATTCCTCCACTGGGGGTCCATCTACCTACTGGAGGTAATCTCTTAGGTTCTCTATCTCCTCTGTTGAGCACTTCAGCAAAGGTCATCTCCCTTGAGTCCTGGGAGCATCTCAAACCCTAGGCCTCTGGGAATTGCTAGAGGTTCTACCATCCCCAATCCTTGAATCTACATATTTCCATTCATTCTCCTTGCTCTCTGGGCTTTTCTCCTGTCTCCCACCATAGTTGAACCTGCTTCTTTTTTTTTTCTTTTATCTTTTTTTTTGCCTCCCTCACCCCTCTTCCATCCAGTTTCCTCCTTCCCCCTACCTCCCATGAATATATTCTTTCCCCTTCTAAGTGGGACTGAAGCATCCTCATTTGGGTTTTCTTTCTTGTCAAACTTCATATAGTCAGTGATTTGTATTATGGGTATTCTGTCCTTTTTGGCTAATATCCACTTGTCAGTGAGTACATACCATGAATGTCCTTTTGAGTCTGGGTTACTTCACTAAGGATATTTTCTAGTTCTATCAGTTTGCCTGGAAAATTCATGATCTCCTATTTTGAATTAGCTGAATAGTATTCCATTGTGTAACTGACCATATTTTCTGTATCCATTCTTCACTTGAGGGTCAGCTGGGTTGTTACTAGCTTCAGGCTATTACAAATAAGAATGATATGAACATAGTGGAACACTTGTCCTTGTGTATGGTGGAGCATCTTTAAGGTATATGTATACCTGGGCCTTTGGGTAGAACTATTCCCAATTTTCTGAGGAATAGCCAGATTGATTTCTAGAGTGGTTGTACCAGTTTGCAGACCCACCAGCAGTTGAGGAGTGTTCTTTTTCCACATCGTTGACAGCATCTGCTGTCAACTGAATTTTTGATATAGCCATTCTGACTGGTATAAGGTGGAATCTCAGGATGGCTTTAACTTGCATTTTTCTGATTACTGAGGATGCTGAACATTTCTTTCGGTGCTCTCAGCAGGTTTGGATTCCTCTGTTGAGAAATCTTTTTTAGTACTATACCCTACTTTTTAACTGGCTTATTTGGTTTTCTTGGAGTCTAACTTCTTGACTTTGTATGTTTTGGATATTAGCCCTCTATAGGACATAATGTTAGTGAAGATCTTTTCAAAATCTGTAGGCTGCTGTTTTGCCTTATTGACAATGTTATTTGACTTACAGAAGCCTTTCAATGTCATGAGGTCCTATTTTTCAATTGTGGATATTAAAGCCTAAACCATTAGTATTCTGTTAAGGAAATTCCCCCCTGGGTGAATGCTTTCAAGGCTATTTCACGTTTCCTGCTCTATTATATTTGATGCATCTGGCTTATGTACATGTCCTTGATCTTCTTGGACTTGATATTTGTACAAGGTAAGAAATATGGACCAGTTTACAGTTCTCTACATATAGCGATTAGTCCAGCACCACTTTTGGAAATGCTTTTTTTTTCTCCACTGTACAGTTTTAAATTTATAAAAGTTTAAGTGTCCATAGGTGTGTGGGTTTATTTCTGCGTGTTCATTTCTATTGTATTGATCAACATAACTGTCTCTGTATCAATACCATGCAGTTGTTACTCATTATTGCTCCACAGTACAGCTTGAAGTCAGGAATATTGATTCACCCAGAAGTTCTTTTACTGCCGAGAATTGTTTTGGCTATCCTAGTTTTTTTTTTCCCCCACATAAAGTTGAGAAGTGTTCTTTCCATGTCTGTGAAGAATTGTGTTGGCATACTGATGGCAATCACCTTGAATCTGTAGATTGTTGTTGGTAAGATGGACATTTTTACTATGTTAATCCTAGCAATTGAAGAACATGGGAAATATTTCCATCTTTTATGGTCTTTAATTTTTTCTTTCAAGGACTTGAAGTTCTTGTCATACAGATCTTTCATTTGTGTGCATAGAGTTATACCAACATATTTTATATTATTTGTGACTATTTTGTATGGTGTTGTTTCCTTAATTTCTTTCTCAGCCTGTTTAATATTTGTATAAAAGAAGGTTATTGATTTGTTTGAGTTCACTTTATCTCCACCCACATTGCTGAGACTGTTTATCAGCTGTAGGAGTTCTCTCACAGAATTTTTAGAGTAGATTATATATACTATCATGTCACCCATAAATAGTGATATATTGATTTATTCCTTTCCAGTTTCTATCCTCTTGATGTCTTTTGTTGTCTAATTGCTCTAGTAAGACATTTAAGCACTATATTGAATAGATAGAGAGATAATGGGCTGCCTTCTTTTGTCTCTGTTTTAGTGGGATTGATTCAATATTGTCTCCATTTCATTTGTTATTGGCTGTTGATTTGATATATATATACCTTTTATTGTGTCTAGGTGTGTGCCATGAATTCAGGTCTTTCAAAATCTTTTAACATGAATGGATGTTATATTTTGTCAATTGATTTTTCAGCATCTATTGGGATGATCATGTGATTTTTTTCCTTTTAGATTATTTATATAGTGGATAACAGTGATAAGCTTTTGTATATTGAACCATTCCTGAATCCCTGGACTGAAGCCTACTTGACCTTGGTAAATGGTAGCTTTGATGTGCATTTTATTGAGTATTTTTGCCTTGATTTTCATAAATGAAATTGGTCTAAAATGGTCTTTGTGTACTATAAGTATCAGAGTAACTGTAACTTCATAGAATGAATTACGTAGTATACATTGAGGTTTTCTTTTGTGGAATAGTTTGAGGAGTATTGGTATTAAGATCTTCTTTTTAGGTCTGGTATAATTGTTCACTAAAACCACCTGGACTTGGGCTTTCTTTGGTTGTAAGTTTTAATACTCCTTCTATTTTCTCATGGGTTATGGGACTTTTTAAATTGTTTATCTGATGTTGATTTAACTTGTTGATTTATGTGGTATCTACACAGAAAATTGTCCATTTCACTGAGATTTTCCAGTTTTGCTGTGTACAGGATTTTGTAATAAGAATTTATTTTTTAAAATTTCTTTAGTGTCTGTTGTTATTTCTCTCCTTTCATTTCTGATTTTGTTAATTTGTATGCTGTCTCTGTACAATTTGGATAGCTTTTCTAAGAGTTTATCTATCCTGTTGGTTTATTAAAGAACCACTTCTTGGTTTTGTTGATTCCTTGTATAGTTACCATTTTTCTAATTGGTTGATTTTAGCTCTGAGTTTTTCTATTTCCTGCTGTCTACTCCTCTTGGGTTTGTTTGCTTCTTTTTGTTCTAGAGATTTCAGGTGTGCTCTTAAGTTGCTAATATAGGTCCTTTCACACTTCTTCATGAAGGCACTTATTGTGAGTTCTCTGTTTTGTTGTTTTTGTTGTTATTGATCTCCAGGCTTAGTCCCTGTTGCTCTGATAGAATACATCAGATTTTTTAATATTCTTGTATCTGTTAAAGCTTGTTTTATGTCCAATTATATGAACTATTTTGGAGAAAGTTTCATGAGGTGCTGAGAAGAAGGTATATTCTTTTGTTTTGAAGTAAAATGTTCTGTATATATCTGATAAATCCATTTGTTTCATCTCTTCTGTTTTTTTCCCACTGTGCTTCTATTTAGTTTGGGTTTCAGTGAGTTGTCCATTGGCAAGAGCTGGATGTTGAATCCTCTCTACTATTATGTGAGTTTCAGTGTGTGTTTTGAATTTTAGTACAGTTTCTTTTACAAATGTGGGTAACCATCCTATCTGCAGAATTCATGTTCAAAACTGAGACTTCATCTTGGTGGCTTTTTCCTTTGATGGACATGAAGTGTCTTTCCCATCTCTTTTTATTACTTCTGTTGAATGTCTACTTTATTGGATATACTAGACTGGTGACTCCAGACTGTTTCTTGGTACCATTTGTTTGGAAAGCTTTTTTTTCCAGCTCTTTACTCTGAGGCATTATCTGTTTTTATGTCTTAGGTTTGTTTGTTTTATTCAGCAACATGATGGTTCTTGTCTTTTAGTCTGTGTCTTTTTTGTAGGAATTGAGTTAGCTGATGTTGAGAGACATTAAAGATCAATGATTGGTTAGTTCCTGTTGTTTTTGTTATTGGAGATGGTATTATGTTTATGTGATTCTCTTCTTTTGGGTTTGTTGTGAGGTGATTAATTTCTTGTGTTTTCTTGGGTGCAGTTACCCTCCTTGTGTTGGAGTTTAATTTCTTGTATTCTCTTTAGGGTTGGATGAGTAGAAAGATATTGTTTAAATTTGGTTTTGTCATGTAATATTTGATTTTCTCTATCTATGGTGATTGAGTGATTGATATTTTTGTTAGGTATAGTAGCCTGGGTTCACATCTGTGGTCTTTTGGGGTCTGTATGACATCTGTCTGAGATCTCCTCCTGGCCTTTACCATCTCTCTTGAGAAGTCTGGGGCAATTCAGATAGGTCTACTTTTATATGTTACTTGGTATTTTTCCCTTACATCTTTTAATATTCTTTATTTGTTCTATACATTTAGTGTTTTATTATTGTAGGGAAGGAGGATTTAGTTTTTTGGTCCAATCTTCTTGTATGTTTATTGCTATCTCTTTCTTTAAGTTAGGAAAGTTTTCTTCTGTGTTTTTTTGAAGATGTTCTCTGGCCCTTTGAACCAGGAATCTTTACCCTCTTATATTTCTCTTATTCTTTGGTTTGGTCTTTTCATTGTGTCCTAATTTTCCTGGATGTTTTGGTTAGGAACACTTTACCCTTTGAATTTTCTTTGACTGATGTGTTGATATCTTTTATGGTAACTTCTATGCCTGATATTCTCTCTTCCATTTCTTATAGTCTGTTGGTGATATGTGCGTCTGTAGCTCCTGACCTCTTTCCTGAGTTGCCACCATCTGTGATTGCTTTATTGTTTCTATTTCCATTTTTAGATCTTGGACTCTTTTGTTCGATTCTTTGACCTGTTTGATTCTATTTTACTGTATTTTTAAAGGGTTTATTTATTTCCTTTTTAAGGACTTTTACCTGTTTGGCTGTGCTTTCTTGCTTTACTAAATTATTTATATATTCATTAAGGGCCTATATCATCTTCAGGAGATGGGATTTTAGTCAGAATCTTGCTCTTCAAGTGTGTTAGGTATCCAAAGCTTGCTGTGGTAAGAGAACTGGCTTCTGATAATGTCAAATTACAATTATTTTTGTTGCTTATGTTCTTGTGCTTGCTTTTTGCTGTCTGTTTATCTCTGGTTTTAACTGGCCTGGATGTTTCAGACTGGAGCAGGTTTACTTGGAGGCAGGTAGAGCTGTGTGACCTGTGTTGGAGCAGGTCTTCTGGGATGCAACTAGTGGTGTCTCCAGTTAGGGTATGTCTTTTGTTTCCCTGATCAGAGCAGGTCTTTTGTGTTCCTGTGTCCTTGTGTCCCTAATGAGGGGCAGACCTCCCAGGAGACAGGCTGGCTTTGGGCTGCATGTGCAGGCAAGATAATGTGTATTCCTGGTTATAGAAAACCTTCTGCACAACAGGAAGTCTACAGGTTTGGTGGGTTGTTAGACAGGCATGCTAGTCTGCCACATGTTGAAAAGGACATACAGAACAGAATGGGAATGAAGGCTCTACAAAGTAAGAAAGATCCCACGTCAGGTGGACTCTGCATGGATAGAAGTCACAACTGAAGTGGATATTGTGGCAGGGGTCACACCTGTGTTCCTTTTTATAGCAGATTGCCCTGGGAGACAGGTCGATTATGTGGTCCTGAGGGCAGGAATGAAGAAATTTATTGATGTACACTATGCTTCATGCAAAGCAACTGAGAATTGCTTCTAATTGTTTGAAAGAGGGAAGAGAACACTCATGAGAAATCAGTAAGTGGAGACAGTTGAACCAGTTTTAGCTTTAGGCTTAGTAGTAACATATACTCTCAGCTACATTTGACTATTAACAAGATTCAGTCTACAAGAAGTGTATACGACTATTTGTCTATCTGATTATCTTTAAAAACAACGTCATTTAAAAACACACATTTTCTAGAGCTTAAGTACAAAAAGACATGTATTCACTTTCACATAATGACTAAAAATTTACACTATGTGACCTGAATGTCCTTGAAAAATGATTGTGGGTGACAAACAATACTCTATTTGGGCTACAAATACATAGAATTTCTTAAAATTATCTAGGGTATATGGTCGGAATAATGAATGAATGTGTGCTAGGTAGGTATTATATACAGCCAATATTGGATTCTTTGGTACGAAATTATAAGCCTGCTTCCTCCTGAGGCTACAGGAATAAACCTACTGGTGAGGATTGCGTGCTACTACTGATTCTAATGACGTATTTCTTTGATTATATATTTATAAGAATCCATAATATATCATAAATATTAAAACTAAGCTTTCTATTTCATTGGAACATGATGATACACACTTAATATTTTATAACAAATTCTGTATTGTGTAAGGTAAATGAAATTCAAATTCTACCATCAGATGTTCAGTAACTGACTTTAATCATAATAATAGATTATCAGGAAGTTAGAGACCATCTAAAATTGTTCAGTGTCTATGACTCCATATTCAATAGTGGAGCAAAGCAGAAATTCCCCTTCCCTACCCTTCTGCAAACACACTTAAAGGTATTGTTGATACTCAGGGTGAAAGGTCAGCTCTATTAACTGAAAATATATGTCTCTCAAAGTGATACTCTAAAAAACAGGATTTTCTTATATATATTTTCCCTTTACTCAGATCTAGATATGTAATTATATTTACTGATCTTTTTCTACAAATCTAATCTACATTTGATGGAGTTTATTTTATATGAACTAGTGAAATTTTTAGAGCTAACTTTGGGTGGATATGTAATAATCACAAACTTAAGAAAAATACAGTAACATAAAAATAACCTTTTTGATTGCTTTGTTAAAGTTTTTATTTTACAATTTGTAGTTTATAACAAATGCTAGGTTATGACTATGTTATGCTGTATTCATACTTACATATATACATATGTGTGTTCTTTCTGTAAACATTTTTGTGTACATACACATATGCATTTATAGTGTACTTGAATTTGATTTATGTAGAGTTAGAATTTATTCACATAGCTAGACTATATTTAGTATATTACACACAATTTAAAAAATGAACATACATATGCAATTCTCATCTTAATTTGGCAATGATAATTTCTGCAGTGATTAACATCATGTGGATAATTATCTTTTCAATATGGCTATGTTCTGAAGAAAATGTATGAAACAATCTGGCACTTTCTGATCTTTGTGCATACTCTTCTTATAGATAAAAGATGAAGATGAAAGTAGATTGTGCACCAGTATTCTAACTCAGAGTGTTCTGTTATCGTTTCCGATCTTGACTATTTACATATCAGGGGAAACAGACATATTAGGCAAATAAAGCAGAACTTTATTCTTAGCAGATTACAGTCACTATAAAGTATTACTTGGTTATTTGTTTGTATGGTTACATCAGAATGTTAATGTCTTCTTATACTTTGATATTTTATTTTGTAGTATATAGAGGGACTTATCAGAAGCTTCCACTTAAGAAATACAATTGCAAGACGGGCGATGGTGGTGCAAGCCTTTAATCCCAGCACTTGGGAGGCAGAGGCAGGCAGATTTCTGAGATCGAGGCCAGCCTGGTCTATAGACTGAGTTCTAGGACAGCCAGGAATACACAGAGAAACCCTGTCTCGAAAAAACAAAAACAAAACAAAACAACAAAAAAAAGAAATAAAATTGCATTACGATTTAAATAGTAGATTATTGAGATATTTTTTAGTTGGATTGTTTTACAAATGCTTTATTTCATTTGGGGCACTATTTGAGACATATGTACAACTCTACATCAGGGATTTAATTTTCTAAGATGCTTTTTAAAATTCTAGTCTCTGCTACACACACCCACACACTCACACCCACACCATACACACACACACACATATATATATATATATACATATATACATATATATACATATATATTTACACTCAAATAATTAATTAAAATAACTAAAATGATTGATTCTGGCGAATGTGATTTTGCTGAAGTGAAAAACTCAGAGACATAGGCAATTTAAATATCTAGTACCTAGAGTCAGTGGCTACAGTTCTGGAAAATTTTTCAGTATTCATTTTTTTTTAATTAGATATTTTCTTTATTTACATGTCATACCATATCTCCTTTCCCAGTTTCCCCTCCAAAAAAACCCCAAAAACCAAAACCCAAAAAGAAACCCCTGTACCCTCTCCCCTCCCCCTGCTCACCACCCCACCCTCTCCTGCTTACTGGCCCTGGCATTCCCCTACACTGGGGCATAGAACCTTCACAGGGCCAAGGGCCTCTCCTCCCATTGATTATTGACTTGGCCATTCTCTACTATACATATGCTGCTGGAGCAATTACTCCCACCGTGTGTACTCTTTGGTTGTGGTTGAGTCCCTGGGAGCTCTGAGGGTACTAGTTAGTTCATATTGTTGTTTGTCCTAAGGGGCTGCAAACCCTTCAGCTCCTTGTGTAGGTCCTTTCTCTAACTCCTTCATTGGGGACAGTGTACTCAGTTCAATGGATGGCTGTGAGCCTCTTCACCTGTATTAGTCTGGTACTGTCAGAGACTCTCAAGAGACAGCTATATCAGGCTGGATTGTCCTTCCTTCAGTTTCTGCTCCATAGTTAGACTCTACAACTCCTTCCGTAGATATTTTTTCCCCCTTTTAAGAAGGAATGAAATGTCCACATTTTTGTCTTTTTTCTTCTTGAGTTTCATGTTGTTTGTGGATTGTACTTCATGTATTCCAATCTTATGGGCTAATATCCACTTATCAGAGAGTGCATACCAAATGTGTTCTTTTGTGTTTGGGTTACCTCACTCAGGATGATATTCTCCAGATCCATCCATTTCCTTAAGATTTTCATAAATTCATTGTTTTTAATAGCTGAGTAGTACTCCATTGTGTAGATTTATCACAGTTTCTGTATCCATTCCTCTGTTGAGGGACATCTGGGTTGCTTCCAGTTTCTGGCTATTATAAATAAGGCTGCTATGAGCATGGTGGAGCATGTGTCCTTATTACATGTTGGACCATCTTCTGGGTATATGCCCAGGAGTGGTATAGCTGGGTCTTCTAGTAGTATTATGTCCAAATTCCGGAGGAACCGCCAAATTGATTTCCAGAGTGGTTGTACTAGCTTGCAATTCCACCAGCAATGAAGAAGTATTCCTTTTTTTCCCACAACTTCTCCAGCATCTGCTGTCACCTGATTTTTTGTTCTTAGCCATTCTGACTGATGTGAGGTGGAATCTCAGGGTTGTTTTGATTTGCATTTCCCTCATGGCTAAGGATGTATTCATTTTTATGCCAACAATATAAGCATAAATGTTCTATTGATTTGTGTATATAAGAGACTTGTACTAGTTAGAGTGTCAATAAATCTTAGATATTTGTAATGAATAATTTATAATATAACATATACTCTACCATCCCTGCTTTAATAAGAAAATTTATAGTCTGTGAACTTATGACTGTATTCTTTGCTTAAATGATAATTCTTGTTTAATTTGGTTAACAGATTTATGCTTTCATTTATTTTTATTTTAACATAATCTTTTAGGTAAGAAAAATTTTGTATTATTTTTAATTAGCAAATAATATTGAGTTGTATAAATTTTAACATTTAATGAGCACAAATTTGATATTTAAAAGTCTCACTTAAACATTAAATGTGTAGCACATACTCATAAAATATAAATAGGGAAAATTTTACTACTTTACATAGATAAATGCTTGTTTATATTCAATTATTAAACAAATATTTATCTAGTACTTTCATGTAAATAATTTTCTTCTGTAAGCTCATTTATAACTTCCCCCTATTGCTATAGTGCAATTCCACTACAAGTCATTTTATTGATATTTTCCTCTTCAGGAAAGAAATATTCGGTTTTTCTCTAGGCCTGAGTCCTATTGCAGCTCAGGGTCTTGTGCATCTAATCAATGTCACACATGCGTTCTATATGAAAATAAGTTGCATGATATCCCATAATGTTTGTACTACTATCTCACCATTGTATAATACATGGAGGTATCATTTTAAGTTGGAGAATTTATGTTGACAATGATCATTTTCCTCTGGTCACATACAAAATGTACCATAAAAACTAGTCCAAAGATGTAAGGCCATGCACTTTCCATGTTCAATGCCATGCACTTTCCATGTTCAATGAGATATGGAAAGTCATTTATTCCCTGACAAACTCTTGTGTAGTTCTCATCATTGTGTGGAGAGAAACTCATGACCTTGGCAAGTATATGACTTGTTTGGGGGTTTCTTGGGTTCTCTTATGGTCAGCAATTTAATAAGAGGTAACACATTTGTGGCATGGAAGTTTCACTTGATGTCAAAATATGTTTATTTATGTCCTTGTCTCTCCTATTATTTGGTGATTCAACTTAGACTTCTTTGGTATATGTATACATGTTAAGAAAATTCTATATTAATAAATTTCCATATGATCTCTCAAATGGTGGTTGTTCCTTCTCATATTTTGTCTATTCTTTCTTCTCATTCTTTATTCTGTTTCACTCTGCCACCTGTCTTTCTACAACTATATAATTTACTTACCCTTCTGTCCAGTAACTTACCCTATGTTTAATCTCTATAGTTATATGGATTATAGACTGCCTAGAGGAGACCTAAAATCCAAGATCCATGGATAAGCAAATACCAGCATATTTGTCTTTGGAGTATTTCTTACTTCACTGAGGATGAGGTTATTTTTTTAGCTATATCCATTTTCCTGTGACTTTTATGATTTCTAACACAACAGTTGAGTAATATTCCATTGTGTAAATTAACCACATTTTCTTTTCCATTGATCCACTGACAGAATTCTGATATATTTTCTAATTTCTAGCTATTATGACAAGAATGATGATAGTAATTGAGTAGCAAATGTCTTTTGTTCAACAGTTAGTCACTAGGGAAATGTAAATCAAAACAACCCTGAGATTCTTCACCAGTAAAAATGGCTAAGATCAACAACTCAGGTGACAGCAGATGTTAGTGAGGATGTGGAGAAAGAAGAACACACCTCCATTGCTGTTGGGATTGCAAACTGGTACAACCACTCTGGAGATCAGTCTTGGGGTTCCTCAGAAAATTGAACATAGTACTACCTGGAGGACTCAGCTATACCAATCCTGGGCATACACCCAAAAGATGCTTCAACACATAACAAAGACACATGTTCCACTCTGTTCATAGCACCCTTATTTATAATAGCCATAAGCTGGAAAGAATCCAGATGTCCCTCAACAGAGGAATGGATACAGAAAATGTAGTACAGTTACACAATGGAGTACTCCTCAGCTATTGAAAACAATGTCTTCATGAAATTCACAGGCAAACGCATGTAACTTAAAAATGTTATCCTAAGAGAGGCAAGTCAATCAGAAAAAAACACACATGGTATTCAATCAATGGTAAGTGAATATCACCCAAAAAGAAGCTTGGAATACCAAAGATAAAACACACAGACTATATGAAACCCAAGAAGAAAGAAGGTTACACAAAAGTGTCGATGCTACAGTCCTACTTAGAAGCGGGAAGAAAATAATCTCCTGGAAGTAGATGGAGAGAGAGATCTGGGAGAGGGAGAAGAGGAGATAGAAAAAAGACTGGCCAGTTCAGAGATGGCATGGGGAAGAAATACCATGGGAGGGTCAGGAATGTGAAAGTAGGTGTATAGCAGTGGGTGAGGGGAAACTGGGTGTGGCCCCTAGAAAATTGTAGATGCCAGGGACTCAAGAGGTTCCCAGGACCCAACAGAGCGGACATTAGCCAAAATATCTGACAAAGGGGAGAGAGAACCTGTAGAGACTGTATCCAGTATATAGGCATGGCCCCCAGTAGAGAGATGGGGCTACCCATCCACCTCAAAAATATTAATCCAGAATACCTCCCGTCAAAAAGATATTCAGCAAGAAAGAGTGAAGCGGAGACTGAAGGAAAGGCCACCCAGAGACTGCCCCACCTAGGGATTCATCCCATCTGCGGATACCAAACCTAGACACTATTACTGATTCCAAGTGCTTAGTGAGAGAAGCCTGGTACAACTGTTCCCTGAGAGGCTCCATTAGAGCCTGTCCAATATAGATGCGGATGCTCTCAGCCAAATATTGGACTCAACAGGGGACCCAAATGGAGAAGTTAGGGCAAGGACTATAGGAGCTGAAGGATGTTTGTAACCCATAGGAAAAGCAACAATATCAACCAATCAGAGCTCCCAAAGCCCCCAGGGACTAAACCACCAATCAAAGAATACACACGGGGGTACCCATGGCTCTTGCTGGATGTGTAGCAGAGGATTGCCTTCTCGGACATCACTGGGAGGGGAGCCCCTTGGTCCTGTAGAGGCTCGATAACCCAATGTAGAGGAGTGTTTAGGCGTTGAGATGAGAGTAGGTGAGTAGGTGGGTGGAGGAGCATACTTATAGAGACAGTGGTAGGGGAAAGGGATGGGAGCTTGTGTAGGGGAAACTGGGAAGGGAAATAACATCTGTAATGTAAGTAAATAAAATAGCCAATAAAAAATGAAAAAAATGTAGAACCAGAATTGTTCCTGTCTAAAGGAAATACAGGGACAAAGATTGGAGCAGAGACTGAAGGAAAGGCCATCCAGACTGTCCCACCTGGGAATCCATCCCACATGCAGACACCAAAACCAGACACTATTGCAGATGCTAGGAAGTACTTGCTGACAGGTGTCTGATACAACTGTCTCTTGAGAGGCTTTCCCAGATCCTGACCAATACAGATGTGGATGCTCGCAGCCAACATTGGACTGAGCATGGGGACCACAATGGAGGAGTTAGGGAAAGGATTGAAGGAGCTGAAGAATTCTTATATGGCATCAATGGGAAGGGAGGCCCTTGATCCTGTGAAGGCTTCATGCCCCAGTGTAGAGAAATGCTAGGGTGAGGGAGAAGTTGGTATGTGGTTGGAGGAATGCTCTCAAGCAGAGTAAGGAGAGATGGGATAGGGGGTTTACAGAGGGAATATCAGGAAAGGGGACAACATTTGAAATGTAAATAAATAATATATCCTACTGAAAATGAAGTATTAAAGAAAAAAATTAGATTGTGTAGTGCATTGATTGTATGACCATGATTGGTATAGTTTGAATTCATAGTTATTTTTTTCCAGCTTCCTGAGGAATAGTCACTGTGACTTCCATAGTGGCTCTGCCAGTATACACTCCAAAAAGCAACACAAGTGGGCTACACTTTGCCCATAGTCTCACCATTATGAGGAGATGTCATTTGTCATCTGTCTTGTTGATCTTGGCCACTCTGAATGGGGTAAAAAGAAATATCAATATAGTTTTGATATACTTTCCTCTGATGGCTAAAGATATTGAACATTAAGTGATTTCCACTCATTTGTGTCTCAGTGTCTCAGTGTGTATGTCACTACTCTGCCTTTATATGTTGTCTTGGAAAGATATTTCCTGATTGTAAGCTACTTATTATGTATTGTAAATATTTTTCACCATGTATTATTCTTTTACTCTTTTTTATTGATATTTTAATATGATTAAATTCATCATTTTCATTCATTCTGTGTGGTAAGTGACAGCTTAGTTTTCAGTTTATAACATTCACTTGGCAATTATATCTCTACGTTAATAGATACCTGAAAATTTGGATTCAATGTATTCATTCATCAGCTCTTTCATAATTCTTCTGTATAGTGTTGATTTGCTGATTTGCTGTGAATTGCTCTTAAGTTATGTAACTACGTTCAGAACCACATGTTTGCCTGAATAATTTCACTGTTTAAAAACAGTTCTCTCTCTCTCTCATTCTCTCTTTATATGTATCTATATCTATCTATCTGTCTATCTACCTGTCTATCTATCTGTAGCTCATACATATTTATAGATTCATATGTTCACTTCTAAATATTTAAAAATATATACATATACATACATATGTGCTTATATACATGTCATAGTAATATGCATTTTCAAATACTATGAAAATTTACATAAAATGCAAATACTACAAGTTTATAAATACATACATACATACATACATACATTTTATCTTAATTTAAAGCAACCAACAAATTATTGATGCTTGACATTGTTTTTATCTTAGAAACATTTTCAAAGGTCTATTTATACTCATTTATATTCCTGAAATGTTGATAGAGAAACTGCTTTTGTAGGAGTCTTCTTATTCCCTACTTCCTTATTTCTGCTGAAATGGCTAGAGAAGCTCATGTTTCAAGTGTCAGACAATTCTTTTTCTAAAATAGCATCTGCTCTGGTGTAGGATGTGATGCAGAAGTCAAAAAACATTCTTAGAAAGGAAATCTGGTAAAAAATGAGTAAAGTTGAGTTATTAAGGTAATTTATATCAAAAAAATTAATATAATACTTTTGATCTTCACTGGAAAATGAACTGCACTTTAAATCATTTTAAATAAATAAAAGATTCCATATGTGTTAAAGAAACAACAGTTTTAAAGTAGAACTGTATGCATAGAAATAGATTCCTTCCAGTAATGGACTTTTGTTGCCCAAATGCTTACTAGATCTTGACTAGCCCTATTTATTATTATTCTGACTTTGATATTAATTAGAAAGGTGGTATTTGCAGTGAAACCAGACATTTATTTAAAGTAGAATTGATTAGTAAATGCAAAAAGAACTGTGGAAAGATCATAAAAAGGAATATTGCTTGAGTTTTGGGAAGGCAGTTTTCTTCCTCATTCCTTACACATCTCTGCATTCAAATGTCTGCCTGGTCTCTTGAAATAGCTATATGGCTTCCGTGTCAGGTGTAAAATGTAAGATTAAGTGATAGCTAGTGGACCATCCTGTGTTTCATGGTAGATTGTTTTAAGAATGTTTGCCTGTGTTATGCTTTTGATTCTGGTAAAATATTAGACCCTTGAAATTGTTAGAGGTATGCCTTAGAATATGTTGTTCTTCCAACTTCTCATGTAGATAGTTGTGCATTGTAATTTAGAGTCAAATCTAGGGGCCAGCCTGGGATAAAAGTTCTGAAGCCAGGGCTGCAGAGCTGAGCGAGACAGCAGTGAGTCCCTATGCCATGGATTCTGAATTGGCTTATAATATCTGGCATGGATTCCTTTTGAGAGGCCTCAAATCTGATAGAGCGTGCTTGGTTGATCCCATTACAATCTTGCCACTAGGGGATCCTGCTGGGCACTTTGAATTGCTGTCTTTTTACAACATGGACACCAGGTTGCTAAAATCTTGCTTTGAGACTCACAATGAATTCGAGTTTTTTTGATTTTATGATAGATTTTCTTGTGGTTCCTTTTTGCCAGTTAATATTCTGACAGTTACTGTCACAATGAGTTCAGGTCTGTAGAGTCAAGAGAAAGTTATTTCACCCTACTGGGAAGAACAGTTTTGTTGCTGTTGTTGTTTGTTTGTTTTTGTTTTTGTTTTGTTTTGTTTTATCTGCTTTTTCAAGAATACAGTGTAACATGCAAACAAACACAGAAGCTCTTGAAAGTACCCAAAGGGAGTATAGGATAGTACATCTAAGACCATTCAATGGGGCATTCAAGAGTTCCTGCTGCAAAAAGGAAGAAAAATTTGAGTGGACTAAACATCTTAGAGCAACCACATGAAGTTGTGTTTGTTGATGAAAGTAGTGGTATAAAGATATTGAAAACAGTAAATTCATGAAATTCTTAGGCAAATGGATGGACCTAGAAAATATCATCCTGAGTGAGGTAAGAAAAGAACACACATAGTATGCACTCACTGATAAGTGGATATTAACCAAAAAGCTCAAAATACCCAAGATACAATTCACAGACCACATGAAGCTCAAGAAGTAGAGTCCCTTGGTCCTTCTTAGAAGGGGTAACAAAATACTCATGGGAGCAAATATGGAGACAATGTGTGGAGCAGAGACGGAAGGAAAGGGCACCCAGAGACTGCTGTGCCTGAGGATCCATCCCATGTACAGTCACCAAACCCAAACCCTATTGTGGGTGTAAAGAAGTGCATGCTGATAGGACGCTGATTTATCTGTCTCCTGAGAGGCTTTGCCTGAGTCTGACATATACAGAGGTGGATGCTCGAAGCCAGCCATTGAACTGATCACAGGGTCTCCAAAGGAGGAGTTAGAGAAAAGACTGAAGGAGCTGAAAGGATTTGCAACCTCATAGGAAGAACAACAATATCAACCAACCTGAGCTCCCAAGGTCCAAACCATCAACCAAGGAGTACACATGGAAATACCTATGGGTCCAGCCAAATATGTAGCAGAAGATGGCCTTGTTGGGCATCAATGGGAGAAGAGGCCCTTCGTCCTGTCAAGGCTCAATGCTCCAGTGTAGAGAATGCAAGGCTGGGGGGCAAGAGTGGGTGGGCATACACACTCACAGAAGCAGGAGGAGGAGGGATGAGATGATGGGGTCTCTGGGGGGAAATCAAGAAAGTGGATAACATTTGAAATATAAATAAATAAACTATCCAATAAAAAAGGAATAAAAGAAAAATTCACAGTTACTGTTGGTAGTTACCAACTGTGAGGAGAGCCTCAGCCTATTTAGACACAGAATCTGACAAAGTAAAGGCCTCCAGGTAAATGTGGGCAGTTCTCTGAAAGTACATATAGTCAACTTTATTCTACTTATTTGTTTTTACTTTGCCCTGGACACTGTGTTACTTAGACCCAAAGAAGACAATGACGTTGAGTATTTCAGTGAGACTCAAGAGGTATTAAGGACAGAGATAGTCAATCCTCTGAGAATATATGGATATATGTGTGTCATAAAGATTATGAAACTGAGAAAAATACTTGAAAGCGTTGAGGTTGCATCAGGATTTACATCTGAAGAAAAAGATCCTGAAGAATTTCTAAATGTCTTGTTTCATAATATTTTAAGGGTTGATCTCTTGTTAAAAATAACGTCAGCAGGTCAAAAAGCTCAAGACTGTAACTTTTATCAAATGCTTATGGAAAAAAAATGAGAAAGTTGGAGTACCAACAATTTATCATTTATTAGAATGGTCTTTTATCAAAAGCAACCTGTAATTTACAGAGGCACCATCATGCTTGATTTTCCAGATGCCTCAGTTTGGAAAAGACTTTATACATTTTAACATTTTTTTTCCTTCCCTGGAATAAAATATAACAAATTACTTGAAGACTCTCACAGGCAGTGCCACATCTGTGGGGGACTTGTGATGTATGAGTCTAGAGAATGCTGTGACTATCCGGACAGCTCAGTTGGGAAGATTAGCACTTCTTTAAGAAGTTCACCTTCATCTCAGGAGGTTAAGTCATACTTACCATCCAGTATCACTTCCCAAAGACTTGTCTAACGAACTAGAGACATGGCTGAATTCCTTGTCAGAAAATGGGGTTATTTGCTGTACCCTGCATACAAACCAGCCGCTGTGTTACTTATGTGAAGTACAGGAAGGATGACTCTGCCTGGCTCTTCTCTGATGGTATGGTGAATCGAGATGATGGTCAGAATGGCTTCATCATTCCACAAGTGACGGTCTACCCAGGAATGGGAGAGTACTTGAAGATGTCTCTGGAGGACCTGCACACTTCGGACTCCAGAAGGCTTCAAGGCTGTGTGCACAGACTTCTTTGTGGTGCCTACACGTGCATATACCAGAGTCCAATGATGAGATTGTACAATCAGATCGTCTGAAGTGAGCAGACACTGAGCACAAACCTTAGCGCTGTGTCTTCCTCCAGCTTGTGGTTGTGTTCGGTGCCCATTGCAGGCAATGTGTGTCTCCTGTGATAATGCCCTTCAGCAAAGGATTCCTGTGTTTCCAAATAGCTTTTGCGTTCCTGAAGTATTTAATAAGAAGCATTTTTCACTCTGAGAAGTATGTTTGGGTTAATTTTTTAAGAGGTCTAAATGAAGTTATTAATATCTGAAACTTTAACTTAACTACAGTGATGATACAATATTTCTGGAAGCATACAATTTAAATGTGACATCTAAAATCTCTTTTAGTCCATTGAGGATGTAAATAAGTATTTCTTCTTAGGGACCAAGGATATGAATTCATTTCTCTTTTGTAACTAATGGATTGCCTTGAGAAAGACATAGTATGGTTTTATTAAGAGTCTACCTTTACTCCAGTTGTTTAAAGTGTGCTGAGTTAATTGTTAATTTTCCTATATAGTGCTGACTACCTGCATGTCTGTATTTTGTTGAGTTTCTATGTTCCTGCAGCAGTAGTCAGAGCATGCCGAAGTTCCTTTCATGTTGCTATTTTTTACACGTTCTGGTTTTGAGATAAATGATTGACTCTGTCATAGAAGGTCCATTTTTGATATGTTTTTGGAGAAATTGGGTACAAAGCAAGCATCTTTCTCATAGTAGCAACTGTTACTGAGCAGACTTTCTATAGGGGCTCCTAACTATGGGATGAGATGCAGTGGTTCCTGAAATGATTGATAAATAAATTACATATTTTTATACAAATACACAGTCCAGAGAATGTAACGCTGGCTCAGAGACAGTACCAACATTTCTTGGCAAAAAAGGTTTAGGTATTTAAAAGTGTCATCTCAAATAAATTATCTTATTAAAACAAAGCTAGCTTTTGGGATGCATGTTCTAATGAAGAATCTACTTGGAATAAGGACTTACCTAATAAAAGATTCAGAGGTGTAGAGGGTGCTAGACATTTGTTATGCATTTTAGTAGCAGAATTTTGGAGCTAAAAGTCTGGTAATGAGATCCTCTGGACACATCTCAAGTCACATCAGTGATTTTTATGTTTCTCCCCACAGAACCTGATAGAACACGTGACTTGGTATTGCCTTTTTCTATCCTAATTACCACATCGAGTTGTCCTAATATGGAGTGGCTTCGGAGACATGTCCCGTGATTGTAGCCATGCTGGCATTTGTTTTCAATATGTCAGCATTAGACACTAATTATAGATTTTAAGATTATTATCACTTTAAGGTAAATTACATATATTTTAAAAATTCACACATTGTAAAGTACAGTGATTGCAAATTTACGTTTGTTGAATATTGAGTAAATATCAAAATATACAAGTAATACTTATAAAAATTTTAAGATTATATTAAAACTGTTTTGGAATGTGACAAAATTTTCCAGTGTTAGAGTAAATTTGTGAGCCTGTGAGTTGCTGATGATGATGCTGGGGCTGCACGATGCATCAGCTAAAGGAGACAATGCATAATCATGAGATATTTTATTATAGGAAAGAGAAAAGAAGCTAGCCATGATGATGTGGAGAGAAAGAAAGGAGAGGAGAAGAGAAGGAGAGAGAGAGGGCAAGAGAGGAAGCAAGAAAGTAGGGGGCAAACTGCCCCTTTATATTGTGAGGTGGGGCTGTCTATCTATGGGGCAGGACAAACCATATATCCATAAAATGACTTAGTAACACTGCCATGAACAACATGGAACATGGAGAAATGATGAATGTATGAAGCAAAATATGAGGCTTAATAGATTTTAATTTGATAGAGGTGTTTAGTCTATGCTTTTAGATTTCTTATCTAAAGTATGTATTAAAACAAACAAATAAACAAAAACAACAGCAATGAAAACCACTTTGTGGAATTAAAAAACTTTAAAAGGATGATTCTGAAGAAATATGCCCATATATAAGTTATATCTAATATTATGCTACCAAAATGATAAGAAAGGAAATAATTCACACTCTGTAGAATATAGTTCCTTATTCTTACAGAAATTTATCTTTAAAAATCCTGGGAAAGGAGATATTGTAAATAACAAAACATCTAATAAAAAAAAAGCAAGTTAAAAAAAAAGAGCACATGGAGTTGAGAAGTGAAGGGGAAGGAGAGAGGATAGGGAGACTGGAGAGGAGGGAATAAGAGTAGATTTGATCAAAACACATTATGAACATTTATATATATCTCAGGAATAAAAATTAAAATCAAATATGGAAAAAAGATAAGGAGGGACACTTCATATTCATCAAAGGAATGATCTACCAAGATGAACTCTCAATTCTGAACCTCTATGCTCCAAATGCAACAGCATATACATTCATAAAAGAAACTTTACTAAAGCTCAAAGCACACATTGCAATGCCCACAATAGTAGTGAGAGATTTCAACACCCCACTCTCTGCAATGGACAGATCATGGAAACAGAAACTAAACAAGGACAGAGTGAGACTAATGGAAGTTATGAAACAGATGGTTTTAACAGATATCTATAGAACTTTTTATCCTAAAACAAAAGGATATACCTTCTTCTCAGCACCTCATGGTACCTTCTTCTCAGCACCTCATGGTACCTTCTTCAAAATTGACCATATAATTAGTCACAAATCAGGACTCCACAGATACAAGAAGATTGAAATAATCACTTTTATTCTATCAGATCACCATGGACTAAGGGTGCTCCTCAATAACAACATAAAGAGTAGAATGCCCACATACACATAGAAGCTTAACAACACTCTACTCAATGATAACTTGGTCAAGGAAGAAATGAAGAAAGAAATTAAAGACTTCCTAGAGTTTAATGAAAATGAAGCCACAACATACCCAAATCTATGGGACACAATGAAAGCAGTCCTAAGAGGAAAACTCATAGCTTTAAGTGCTTCCAAAAAGAAACTGGAGAGAGCATACAGCAGCAATTTGACAGCACAACTGAAAGCGCTAGAACAAAAAGAAGCAAATTCACCCAAGAGGAGTCAAAGGTAGGAAATGATCAAACTCAGGGCTGAAATAAACCAAATAGAAACAAAAAGAACTATACAAAGAATCAACCAAACCAGGAGCTGGTTCTTTGAGAAAGTCAACAAAATAGATAAACCCTTAGCCAGACTAACTAGAGGACACAGAGATTGTTTACTAATTAACAAGATCAGAAATGAAAAAGGAGACATAACAACAGACACTGAGGAAATCCAAAATATCATGAGATCCTACTACAAAAGCCTATACTCAACAAAACTGGAAAACCTGGATGAAATGGATAATTTTCTAGACAGATACCAAGTACCAAAGTTAAATCAAGATCAGATCAATGATCTAAACAGTCCCATATCTGCTAATGAAATAGAAACAGTCATTAATAGTCTCCCAACCAAAAAAAGCCCAGGACCAGATGGTTTTAGTGCAGAGTTTTATCAAACCTTCAAAGAAGACCTAATACCAATACTCCTCAAATTATTCAACAAAATAGAAACTGAAGGTACTCTACCCAATTCGTTCTATGAAGCTACAATTACTCTTATACCTAAACCACACAAAGACCTAACAAAGAAAGAAAATTTCAGACCAATTTCCCTTATGAATATCGATGAAAATTACTCAACAAAATTCTTGCAAACCAAAATAAAGAACACATCAAAACGATCATTTACCATGATCAAGAGGCTTCATCCCAGGGATGCAGGGATGGTTCAATATACAGAAATCCATCAATGAAATTCACTACATAAACAAACTCAAAGAAAAAAAAACATATGATCATCTCACTAGATGCTGAGAAAGCATTTGACAAAATCCAACATCCCTTCATGATAAAAGTCTTGGAAAGATCAGGAATTCAAAGCCCATACTTGAACATATTAAAAGCAATATACAGGAAACCAGTAGCCAACATCAAACTAAATGGAGAGAAACTTGAAGCAATCCCACTAAAATCAGGGACTAGACAAGGCTGCCCACTCTCTCCCTACCTATTCAATATTGTACTTGAAGTTCTAGCCAGAGCAATTAGGCAACAA
>JADRCD010139023.1:0-32275 GCA_019843815.1 Montemys delectorum | reverse complement strand
ATAGATATATAGATATATATAGTTATATATAGATATATAGATATAGATAGATATATATATAGATATATAGATATAGATAGATATAGATATATAGATATAGATAGATATAGATAGATAGATAGATAGATAGATAGATAGATAGATAGATAGATATTGATATGGAGATGGTAACGGAGACAGAGATAGAGATATATGACAGTTAACCTGTGTCCAAGGAAACTTCATTAATCTCCCTCTGTTGGAAAGAAAATGAACTTTGTTATTTTTTACTCAGTATTTTTTAAATAATCTAATAAACACACACATATATATGTATATATATATATATATATATATATATATATATATATATAGAGAGAGAGAGAGAGAGAGAGAGAGAGAGAGAGAGATTAGATATAGATGGAGATAGAGATAGAGATAGAGATAGAGATAGAGATAGATGTATGACAGTTAACCTGAATACAGGAAAACTTGATTAATCTCTCTCTGACTGAAACAAATTGAATATTGGTAATTTCAGTAATTTTATTATATAATCTAATTAGATCTGGTACAACTGGAACTACAGAGACAAGTTGCCCTTGAACTCAAAGATATACCTTCCAAATGTCAGAATTAAAGGAATGTGTTGTCATGCCCATTGCTTTCCCTATATCTGTATATGCCAATCAAAGGAACTTCCTAGCTTTGAACAATTCTCAATTCTTTTGTCTCTTATCTTGTAAAAGGAACATTCATTCATATTGCAAACATATACTATCATGGAGGGATTTCTGAAATTTGCACTCAGTTCCTCTTGCTTTGCAGGAAGCAACTTATATCCTATATACTGAATTATATCCCCCAGCTCCTTAAGGTGAATCTTTGCTCTTATAAATAATAGAAGACTCAAGTCCGTAATATAATTCAAGGCTATCCTATTTGCCTTCTTTTCTACTATAATCTACCTGATGCTGAGTCTTTGCTGGCTTTTAAGTCTTATTGATTCATTTTCTACTAGGAACACACACTAGATATGCCTTTATAAATAATTTAAATTAGTCTTGATGTAACTAGAATATTCACATATGCTAGACATATGGATGCATGCATATCTAAGCATACTTTCAAAGACTTTGGATATTGGTCATATCCTAAATTAGATTGCTTCAGTGTCTGAGAACAGTAATTGAGATGCACTTCATGCGTGAGGTGATCATTACACATTTTCAGATTATTTAATCATTAGATAATTTAAAATGGATGTAAAGAATAATATTTTCTAGATATCCTAGTAGATTACAATTGAATATATTTTTGTTCTTTTTTGTTTTTGTTATTAGTTGTATATCCTTCATGATTTATGAGAATTGTCTTTTAGAAATTGTCTTATCAGAGGGTGAAGAATAACTACTGACTTTTCTTATTAGTCTATGCACATATGCAAACATTTTCAATACAATATTTAAATTATCATCAGGTATCTATAGTAAATCAGATTAAAGAATAAACTTATTTATATGCAAGCATTCAATTAAAAATGATTTAAGGTATATGATACATACTTCCTAACCATATAGATGATTTTGTGAAATAATTCTATTCCATTAATATATATAATTTATTTTTTATTTTTATTTTTTGTTATTCTGAAGTTCATTTTATTGAGTGGACCAAGAATGACTGCAGTGGATTTAGAATGTGGGGAAAAAGTAGATTCTAAGAAACAGTATGAAGACTGTAAGTAACCTAGAAATCAGGGTCCGCATAGAACTACAAGGTTATCCTTGGCTTAGACAAAGTAGTTGGAGAATAACCCATGAGACACTTAATGTTGCTATATTGAACAGAAAACACAAACATTTAAACATGCTCCAGGCTCAGTTACCTCTGATACAACGAAACAGTTTCCATAACAAGATAAACATACATGGTGGACTTCATTTCATAACATTTTCAAAGAGGCCCCAAAGGATTGTGTAGTTAACATCCTTCCTTTGTAGAAGTGGCCAATGGCTTTCATGTCTGTTCAGGCTTCTGTTCATTTCTCTATCCTGCATTGCAAACACAGTGCTTTGTTGGCATTCCGTATATTCTTTAACTCTTCCCAAAAGTTCTCTGATTTTTTTCACTCTTCAAAGATAGACCTTATGTTCAATGCTTCAGGAATCTAATTGTCCTACCGATATTATTGTTCTTCCTTAACTTTCATGATGCAGGGGGTTGGATCCATGCCCTTGTACATGCTAGGCGAATGTTCTATCACTGAGTAATATCCTCAGCTCCATATGTCTTTATTACTGAACATTGCTCTTAATACTTATCTTGATATCCATCATATAGCTGTGTTATTAGTATTTGGTTGTTAATAAATAATATCCTAGGAAACAGAAGGCCAACAAAAAACACATTATGTATATGTGTTCCAAGACATACCAGGAGTTAGTCACACCTGGAATCTCAAAAGCTGAGAGGCTGAAGCAGGAGTACTGCTGTACATTTGAGCCTCATGTGGACTGCAGAGCAAGACCTTATCTTAAAAAACAAACAAACAAATAAACCAAAACCCAACAAAACAAAACAAACAAACAACTAAAATCAACATTGTCTGAACAATTTTGATTTAACAGATCAAGATCTGTTAATGTAGATAAAGTATTTAGCATCTACTAGAATGTCTGGTATTTTTTTTTTTTCTGATGAGCCTTTTCCTTAACGAATAGTGTAAACTGAGTTTCAGTTTGTCAATTGTCAGAACTCTGTGAATTCAGACTTTCTCCTCTCTGACCTAAGCCGCCTGAGTAACTGGATTCACTGGATTCATTGTCTACTTTATTAAGCACCTCTGATCTCTTGCTTTCTCTTCCTGCACAGTTCATTGTTCAGCTCATTAAGAAATCTATAATAGAGTAAACCTTAAAACCATATCCTAACACCATCTACTTCTTTCCCTATCTATTTTGTTACCATAATAAAGCCACTAACCCTCTAGGTCTGTCCCCTGTACTACACATGTGTAGACAGAGTAGTGTGTCTTCCTATCCCCACTTTTTTTCTTTTTTTTTCTTTTTTTTCTTTTTTTGGAGAAAGGGTATTATCATGTAATTCTGGCTATATTGGAACTCACTATGTAGACCATGCTGGCCTTGAACTCACAGAAATTTGTCTGCATTGCCTGCTTTGCCTGTGTCTTTCTTCAAAGTCCTGGAATTAAAGACAGGTTCTACTATGCCCAGCCCAGAGCAACCCTTAATACTTGTGATGGTTTGTGTATGCTTGGCTCAGGGAGTAGCACTATTAAAAGATGTGGCCTTGTTAGAGTAGGTGTGTCACTGTTGGTGTGGGCTTTAATACTCTCATCCTAGCTGCCCGGAAGCCAGTATTCTCCAAGCAGCCTTCAAATGAAGGTTGTAGAACTCTCAGCTCTTCCTGCGCCATGCCTGCCTGGATGCTGCCATACTCCTGCCTTGATGATACTGGACTGGACCTCTCAACCTGTAAGCCAGCCCCAATTAAATGTTGTCCTTGTAAGAGTTGTCTTGGTCATGGTGTCTGTTCACAGCAATAGACCTTACCTAAGTCTTCCATATCCCACAGCCTTATTTTTGTATTCCTGAAAGTTAACTATCCTCACCCATTTATACTATATTATGATGGTCACTATAACCCTTCTTGAGTTCAGATTCTCTAGCCACTAAGAAAGACCTTTCTAGAGAAATATGTAAAGGTGTGTTCCTTGGGGCCATTTGCTTGGAAAATATATTTCCAGACTTTTACTCTGAGGTAATATCTATCTTTTATGTTAAGGGTGCTTCTTGTGTGCAGCTGAATGAAGGATCCAGCTTTCAAATCCATTCTGTAAGCCTGTGTCTTTGTATTGGGGAATTGAGTCCACTGAAGTTCAGACATATTAGTGACCAATAATTGTTAGGTCCTGTTATTTTGATATTGATGGCAGTAGTGTGTGTGTGTGTGTGTGTGTGTGTGTGTGTGTATGTGTATATATGTGTGTGCTTGTGTGTGTGCCTGTGCTTATTTTCTTTTGATATTGTTGTTATGAAATTACTGACTTCCTGTCTTTTCTTGTGTGTAGTTAACCTCTTTGGGTTGGAGCTTTCCTTCTATCTCCTTTACTATAACTAAGGTGATTGAAAATTCTGCTGGTTATAAAAGTCTGGCATCTATGGTCTCTCAGAGTCTTCAAGACATCTCTCCATGTTCACACTTTTAGAGTCTCTGATGAGAAGTCAAAAGCAATTCTAATAGGGCTGCCTCTATACGTTATTTGTCCCTTTCTCTTGCATCTTTTAATTTTCTGTCTTTGTTCGGTACCTTTAGTGTATTGATTATTATATGGCAAGGTAATTTTCTTTTCTTGTCCAAAATATTTGTTGTTCTGTAAGCTTCTTGAATAATAATAGGCAACTCCTTAAGAAGTTAGGGAAATTTTCTTCTATGTTTTTGTTGAAAATATTTTCTGTGACTTTGACATATGAATACTTTTTTGTATTTTTTGTATTATTATTTTTAATTATTATTTTTGTATTATTGTTAGTTTTTGGCCTTTTCATAGTTTTCCAGATTTCCTGGATGTTTATGTCAAGAACTATTTACATTTAACTTTTTCTTTGACTGATGTATTAATTATTTCTATCATATTTTCTATACCTGAGAGTCTATCTACCATCTCTTGTGTTGGTTGTACTTATGTCTGTAGTTTCTTTTTGCTTACCTAGATTTTTTTATCTAGTGGATGGATTACCTCAGTTTATGTTTTCTTTATTGCCTCTTTTCCATTTCCATAAACACTTTTACTCATATTCTTTACCTGTTTAATTATATTTTATTGTATTCCTTTAAAATATGTATTCATGGGCTAGAAAGATGGCTCAGCAGTTTAGAGAAGTGACTGCTCTTCCAAAGGTCCAGATTTCAATTCCCAGCAACTACATAGTGGCTCACAACCATCTGTAATGGATCTGATGCCCCTTCTGATGTGTCTAAAGACAGCCACAATGTACTCATATACATAAAATATTTTTCATTTTCTCATTAAAGTTCTTTATCATCTTCATAAGATTATGTTTAAGATTATTTTTCATCTATGTAGGAATATCCATGGATTGATGAAGTAGGATAGCTGGGTTCTCATGGGGTCATATTGCCCCGGCTGTTGTATTTGTAAGTTGGACTCTCATCATCTGGATTAGGGGATATTATAAGCTTAGATACTGGTTTCTGGATTTATATTTGTTAAATTGGTGGGTTTGGATATTTCCCCCTTGTTTTCTATCTCTTCTTTGATCTTCTTGTCTTGAGTTTAGTGTTACTAGAAAATCTTCAGGTCAGAAGGTAGTCTTTGCTGAGGTTTCTGTGGCATGTATGACTTTCTGGGTTTGTGAGAGCAACATTGTCTTTACTCTTCCTAAAACCAGAGTGGCCTCCAGAAAAGCAACCAGATTTGTAGGTCAGGATAAGGTGGCTAGGGGATCAATCAAAAACATATTTTATTGCTCAGATACATGGTTCATTGTACTAGAAGTTCTTGAATGATATTTTTACCATTGAAATGCACCTTATTTAGTATTTGCTATTTAGTGTCCAATTCCTGTCCCTTAGTCAATTCACTGGACAATACTTTTAACAAAAGTATGTGAAAGCTAAGAAATCTGGATATGATTCCTAAGTACCCACTCTTAGCCATTAAACTCGTGTAACTCTGAATGTGTATGTATGCATGTTTTTGTGTGTACTCATTTTGATTTGGGATAATTGTTTTGTGGAAATACTTCCAAGTGTATATATTCCAATTAACAAGAATACATAATGTGTCCAGGTTGTGGTGGTGTATGCCTTAATCCCAGCACTTGGGAAGCAGAGGCAGGAGGATTTCTGAGTTCCAGAATAGCCAGGGCTACTCAGAGAAACCCTGTCTTGAAAAAAAAAATACATAATGTATATTTTTGTCATGTTTAAGTTACATGGTATGCTTTTTTGTTAACACCAAACATCTGTTTCTTCTTGAATTAAATCTTAGAAATTCATGTTATAGAATAAGTACATGCTTGTTACGAAACCTCATATGGATTTGTTTCAATTAAAATTTTGTGGAAAGATAGTTACTTGTAAATTTCATTCATTGACCTGGACTGTGGGATTGTAATCTCCCAGGACTAACAGAGGAAGAGTGAAGGGGAGCTTCAATCCCAGGTATTTTAGGGATACCTCAAATGAGGACAGCATGCATTGACCCCCCTCAGCATCTATGTCCACCTGGCATCAATTAATGGCCACAGCACAGGCCATGTACCCTCCTCAGGTTTCCCTTTCCTTTATTTTTACGGCTGTTTTTGTTATTCTTCATTCTATTACCATCCAGTCTTTCCCATCCCTCCTTATACCTACTGTTGAAGATTCTTTGATATGGAGACCTATAATGGACACAATAAAATCATAGGAACTTCCAACTGCCAACTTAAAGGATGCCAGATCAGAACTGAGTTTTCTCTATATCCCAATTCCATATTCCACACCCTCAGCTCTTTCTTATGCGTTCTTTACCACAACATGGGTGACTGCCTCCAGGAAGCCTTCATATATGGAGGTTGAAGATATTGGAGATGCTGAATTGAATCTACCAGCCATTATGACATCATGTTTCCCAACCTTAATGTTTCCCTTAACTCATTGTCAGCTTTCCACTGCCAATGTGCTAAGTGTGTAAGCTGTACCCTAATGACTATGGGGACTTACACATTCCCCTCCAGCTTGTCCCTGCCTCCAAGTTGATCTTTACCCATGTTAGCATTCTTCATCAGGAGGATCCTACTGAAAATGAGTTTCAAGATAACCCCTCCTGTCTGTAATACATACAATATATAGTTGACCTTCTTTTAACCACTCACCCTATTTCCTCTCAATTCACTTTCTGCACTTTCCTCTCTCAGTCACTATTAGCAGCTGTTTCCATTAACATCTCCCTTCACGAACTCCATTGGCCCATATACACATGAAAGATACAAAGATTCTTCTTTTTAATCTGTCCTTGCCGCATTTCCCTCACAGTCTTGCAGTTATCATGTCTTACTCTTTTTGTTGTTGTTGTTGTTTTTTAAAGGTTTTCACTTCCTGCAACCTCCTGCCCTTGAGAATGAAGACAAATACTGACCAATTGTACAGAGCCACATGAACTGTGCCCCAGAGACCCTGTCCACCTCTCCATGGCCATAAATATCTCTTCCTTGACCCCCCTCCAAATTAAACTACACTAATTCTCTGAAGCTGTTTCCAGATATGTGTGTTCTTTCCTGCACACTCACTGTCAATGAAAATCCTAAATTGTACCCATCCACCCTAGCTAAGCTTCCCTCCCACCAGCGCAGTCTGGTGTACAATAGGCCTGGTTGTTCTGAAGGAGAAAAGTGAACATGGAGCATCACTGGTCTTTCAAGGATAGCCTGCAGGCCGTACATTTATCAATGAGTACTAATCTATATCTAGTGTCAGTAGCTTTCTTTATTCCTTCTGTGAGTCTAATATTCACTCAAATGAAGTCGGTGTATTGTGTCACTCAGATACACGGAAAATCTAAACCAGGAAGAGCCACAGAACTTTCTTAAAAGTGTGAACATACATTATTACTTTAGTTTCTTTGTTAATTTCCTAGTTGCCTAAGTAACAATTGAGACTAAGTAATTATCTTGTAAATAAGTAGATGATGTAAAAGATATGTAAACTATGCTTGGAGTGGGTAGACAGAGAGTTAAAAAGGCATGGTGTTCATCAGAATATTTTAACATGTTGCAGTACTCAAAATGTACATGACAATTTATTTTGATTAAAGTTCTACAGCATTTTCCACTAATAATGACAAGTGTTTTATGAAATGTCATGGGAAGGTAATTCCAGTACATGTTCTGATTTTAAAACATAATATTTAAATCTGAAAAAAATTGAACAAAAAGATTAAAAATTTGATTCTGAATAAGCATGCCTCATAACCTGTTGTTGACAGATGCTTGGAGGAAAATTTGATGAATAATTACTGTGATGGTGTTATTCATTGCATTCAGATTATATATATATGCTTTTCAATAACACTAGAATTATGTTTTCTCCAATCTTTTTTTTCACATCTAAATCATATTGATCTTAAAAATCATTCTGTTTTCTAACAATAAACTGCTTAAGTGTACAAGTTATAGAGTTTTTCTTTTAAATAAGATTCCTAGACAACCATAGGACTAAATTTGAATGTGAATTGCTTCACCTTAGAGGAATAGCTATATCATTAATCTATAATCAGCCATTGACATATTCATTTATTCAAAAGGCAGCTGTTGGTATGGCAATTTTCATGAAATTAAGAAATCAATATTATAACCATATGTAGTGTATGATTAGATGCACAGGGAATTAGTAATAAACGTAGAATATAGTGCTTCATAAAGGGCTGTCATTCATGTAACCTTACTCTTTCAGCAATAAATGTAAAGTTCAAATTGTTTTATACTTAAAAAGCTGTTTGTTTCACCAACTAATATGTGTCCTGAGTGTTTCTTACTCACATTTACAGAAACAAAATATTAAAAATATAACTGTAATGATAAATGTACCTTATATAAATATAAGTGATTATATTACATTAAAATACAGCAATAATTTAGGAGAAGAAATTTCCATTATGTGTCATTTATTGTGTATTTGTGGTGTGTGTATGTGTGTATGTGTGTTTGTGTGGACACACATGTGCATTTTTGTGTATGAGTATGGTCATTCATGTAGACTGTAGATAAAAGAGGTCAATGTCAGGCAGTTTTCAGTATCATCCTCCAACTTTGTTATTTATTTATTTATTTATTTATTTATTTATTTATTTATTTATTTGAGATCAATTCTGACTATACCTGGGCCTTACCAATTACCTAGACTATCTGGCCAGGGCAGCCCTCCATCTTTATTCTCCAAGATTGTTTCTTGTCTGTTACCCAATACTGGGATCACAGATGCGCACTGCCAACCATGCCTTTTTTACAAGGATGCTGGGGGATTTGAAAACAGACTTTTATGGTTGCTCAGCAAGTTCTTTAACTACTGGACTCTTTTCCTGCCTTTTTGAGTCATTTTTATAATAAAATAAAAACATAAATATCATAATACAACAATTTGGTTTTGAGACACGATCTTTGATCTAGAGTGAAAGTAATTATTTTGCTTTAGCCACCAAAGACCTAAGAGACTGCTGGCATGTGATGCAATGTCTGATGATAGAAGACCTTCAATAATATCTTAAAATATTTTCATTACTTCATTTATTGGTATGTGTGTATGTGTGTGCACACACATGTACATGCACCATGGTATTCTTATGCAACTCCAAAGACAACTGGTATGAGTTGGTTGGTTCTCTCATTTCATCCTGTGGGTCCTGGGAATTTTAATTAAGTTGATCTTAACTGCTTTGATCTGTTGAGCCATTTCAATGGTTCACTACAAATACTTTTTGTTTGTTTGTTTGGTTTTGGTTTTTGGAGACAGGGTGTCTGTGTAGCCCTGGCTGTCTTGGAACTCACTTTGTAGACCAGGCTGGCCTCGAACTCAGAAATTTGCCTGCCTCTGCCTTCCAAGTACTGAGATTAAAGGCATGCACAACCACAGTCTGGCTTACACATACATTTTTCAAAAACTGCATATATATTACTATATATCAGTCTGTTCAAATAGCTTCATTTTTAAAAATCAAAGATTTAAAGAAAGATCATCTGAGAATGAAGATTTTTTTAGCCAAAAGTGTTAATATGATATAATGTATTATTTGTAATGTATTCTGATTTTGAAAGTATAAAAGCAATATACCAAGTGGTTTTTATGAATTTTAATCCAGTCATTGAAGAAATATTAAGAGATATCATTTAAAAGTTGTCAGCCTCCCCCAGTGTAGGGAAATGCCAGGACCAGTAAGCAGGAGGGGGTGGGGTGGTGAGCAGAGGGAAGGAGGAGGGAACAGGGGTTTGTTTTAGTTTTAGTTTTTTAATTTAACTTTATTTTTGGAGGGAACCTTGGAAAGGAGATATTGTAAATAAAGAAAACATCTAATAAAAAAGACTATAAAAGAAGTTTTCAGCCAATGGTGCTAATATAATATAATATGACATATAAGGACATATGCATTTACATATATCAATGAAACTCACATACAAAATACACAGTCGGTGTTTTCTCTGATTTCAGACATTTGTGTTCTTGCAATAATTATTAAAGGGTATACTGTTTAAGTTTTGCATGTTGCTTTAATTGTCTTGTCTGTTATCTGGCAAATAAATTCTCTTCTCTAGTGTGCTGATCTCCAGATACTTGCTGAAATTAAAGCCATACCATTTTTTAATATCTTATGTTTAGAGAAATTACTTAACAGAAACAATAAAATTAGCAGCATATATACAAATATTTAATACCACCATAATAAATATGATAGATGTAAAAATCAATAATATATTCAAAGAAGTTGATACTTTATGATTATTTCTCCTTTTGCTCAATTTCTCTTCCTACTGTCTAAGCTACCTACAGGTAATATTGATATAAAATATTAAATTGAAAATCAAATAAATAAATCAATAAGTAGTAGATGATATTTTATTTACATTCCCCTCCTGAGTAGTATCTTGAAATTCTGAGTGAACTTTTCTAAAATGCACAGGAAGTGACTCACTCTTTTTTAAGTTTTTTTTATTGTATATTTTCTTTATTTACATTTCAAATGTTTTTCCCTTTCCAGTTGCTCCTCCTGGAAACCCCCTAGCCCATCCCCCACTCCCTGCTTCTCTGAGGGTTTTCCCCTACCCATACAACCACTCTTGCCTCCCTGGCCTCAAATTCCACTACACTGGGACATCCAGCCAGCCTTCACAGAACCAAGGGCCTCTCCTGCCATTGATGCCTGACAAGGCCATCCTATGCTACATGTGCAGTGGGAGCCACAGGTCCCTCAATGTGTACTCCTTGGTTTGTGGCTTAGTCTTGAGAGCTCTTGGGTGTCTGGTTGTTTGATATTGTTGTTCTTCCTATAGGATTGCAAACCCCTTCAGCTCCTTCAGTTCTTTCTTTAAGTCCTCCATTGAGAACCTCACACTTAGTACAATTGTTGACTGAGAGCATGCACCTCTGTATTTGACAGGTTCTTGCAGAGCCTCTCAGGAGACAGCTATATCAGTCTCTGTTCAGCATGTACTTCTTGGCATCCATAATAGTGTCTGGATTTGATGGCTGTATATGGGATGAATCCCCAGGTGGGACAGTCTCTTGATGGCCTGTCCTTCTGTCTCTGCTTTACACTTTGTCTCCACATTTGCTCCCCTGAGTATTTTGTTCTGCTTTCTAAGAAGGACTGAAGTATCTACACTTTGGTCTCCCTTCTTAAGCTTCATGTAGTCTGTGAACTGTATCTTTGGTATTTAGAGCATTTGGGCTAATATCCACTTATCACTGACTGCATACCATGTGTGTTATTTTGCAATTGGATTATCTCACTCAGGATAAAATTTTCTAGTTCCATCCATTTGCCTAAGAATTTCATGAATTTGTTGTTTTTAATAACTGAGTAGTACTCCATTGTGCAAATGTACCACATTTGCTGTATCCATTCCTCTGTTGAAGGATATCTGGGTTCTTTCTAGCTCCTGACTTTTACAAATAATGCTACTATGAACATAGTTGAGCATATGTCCTTGTTAAATGTTGGAGATCCTTTTGGGTATATGCTCAGGAGTGGTATAGCTGGGTCCTCAGGTATTACTATATCCAATTTTCTGAGGAACCACTAGATTTATTTCCAGAATGGTTGTACCAGCTTACAATCCCACCAGCAATGGAGGAGTGTTCCTCTTTCTCCACATCCTCTCCAGAATCTGCTGTCACCTGAGTTTTTGATCTTGGCCCTTCTGACTCGTAGGAGGTAGAATCTCAGGGTTGTTTTGATTTGCATTTCCCTGATGACTAAGGATGTTGAACATTTCTTTAGATACGTCTTAGGCATTGAATATTCTTCAGTTGAAAATTGTTTAGCTTTGTACCTGATTTTTTAGTAGGGTTTTTTGATTCTCTGGAGTCTAACTTCTTGAGTTCTTTGTATATATTGGATATTAGCCCTCTATTGGATCTAGCATTGGTAAAGATCTTTTCCCAATCTGTTGCTTTCTGTTTTGTCCTATTGACAGTGTCCTTTGTTTTCCAGAAGCTTTGTAATTTTATGAGGTCACATTTGTTGATCGTAGAGCACTGGCCATTATTTAGTACATCCACATTATGTGTATTAGTCTTCTATATGCTTACATGAATATCAATTTCCACAATTCATACTTCTTGCTTGATTTTATAAAATTAATATTCCACTTAAAATTGTATTGAAGGAACACTATACATGGGAGATATAGTTGCTTTCCAATATATGAAGAAGAAAATAATTTTAAAAACCTGAATGTATGTATACTGTATGTGCAATGAATTTGGTGCCCTGGACAAGGTATCAGAACCCATAAAATTGCAAATTCAGGTAGTTGTAAACCATTCATTAAGAGTTCTACGAATTAAACTCAAGTGTTCTGCTGCCCTGTGTATTTAATCTTGGATGGTCTTGGATATGACTCTTGAATGGTCTACTTACTAGTGGCCAAACCCTTAAAAATATGATTATTCCACTTCCATTATCTTTGTTAAAGATACCTTCTAACCCAGGAATGAAACTTTCTGTCTACATCCCCTCTTCATGCTATCACCGTGTCTGACTGAGCCTGCTCTGGTCTTGTATATGATACTGAATTACTATAAATTTCTATGTATAACTCCCTTCAAGTGTCGAGGAAACACTTGAAGTCATAGAGTAGCTCTAACAGTCTTTACAGCCCCTGTTCCATCATGTTCCCGGAGCCTTGGGTGAAAACTTTCCTCACAGCACACTGGTGGTCCATTTGAGGCCAAAACAAGTTCACAATTGATAACTTCGTGCTTCTGCTAGTATCAGGAACACCATCTTTTGTATGTTTCTGGGTTTGACCATCAAAGACATAGAACTAGCAACAAAGGTATAGTCATGATTTGTTCCAATTTCCTCTCTTTAGCAAGTGAAGTTTTGCTCTCACTCTGTTCTTTTTTGTCTTTAAGACAGTAGGTACAGAATGTAACTTTGGCATCTAGATAATATTTCTCCATGTGTCTCTTTATGGGACTACCTAACACAATGGGTTGCTTTATGGTGCACCTATTGTAAGATTTCAACTTAATTGCTACTTCCCCTTGTATTGGAAGGCGACTTCTATTCTCTGATATGAATAGAGGATGAAGAAAGTAGGATATGGGTCTTTCTTTCCTTCCTGACTTCTTAAGTGTATCTTTTTCCTTCTACTTTACTCAAGTCAGTTGCTATGCTTGCCTATGCCATCTTCAGCTCCTGTGAAGTTATACTGGTAGGAAACTGCTGTGCGAACTATTGATTCACTATGGAAGCCATTTCTGTAGCATCTTTCCCAGCTACTACCTTGCTCGAAATCCTTCTAGAATGGTGTTTAATATTTAATAGTGGTTAGTTAAATGGATAATGGTTTCATTCAAATACCACATTCATTTGACTATTTCCTAAATACACAGATAAATAGGTAACATTGTATGTATTATAAAATTCACTATTTCTATCACAGATAATATAATACATTTTTTCAGTTTTAATTAATCTACACTTATTAATATTGGCCTAGGATTATTTCATTTATCAAGTTGACAAATGCTATTAGGTTATATTTTAAATCCTGTAATATGTTGTCAGAAGCACAGAAGAAAAAATAATCAAATAGCTAAGTTTAGCCTGAAGTAAGCTTCTTTGTAAAAATTCAATTTTCTTTATTGTTTCTTTAAGATTTTTGTAATATAGAATATAATAGTACATGAATATCAATTTTAAAACATTAGTACCTTCTGGCAAACTTGAAATAAATTATGTTTCATTTCTCTTCTTCATAAACCAGAGAAAAACCTGAACAATAGTGTAAAAGTACAAAACCTAATACCAACTGATTCTATACACAAGCATGATTCTTGCTTTCTCCTCTGTATCATGATATATTATCAAAGAGAAAGCTGCCCCAGCTTAAGTCCATTCTTCAAAGCCTTACAGGTAAAAAGTAATTCTGTTCAGCTTATTCATGAGTAGACTGCTTTACCTCACATGTAATCTGTATCTACCCTTGAGGATTCTTCAGTGTGCATATTAAAGCCATTCATAAATACCAGCATATTCATAAAGTATTACATAGATCTATAAACATTTAGTCAAGAAGAGGAGAAATATTGAACAAATTAAATAATGATATTTTCTGAAGGAAACTCTGAAGAGGGATGGTGATTTAATGGTAAGTACAGTTTTACTTTTGTTTTTACTGAATGTGAATAAAATTATATAGTCCACAAACAACTCTCTTTTATCATTAAACTGAAAGTATAGGAACAAAAGGCACTTGGAATACAATGGTATTTTTCCTTGCATACATGCCCCTTTATCAACAAAGAAGGCTTACGTATTACTAGGCATTTCTACATTACTATATTTAGGAATACAACCCTATTTTACCTATAAATAAGATTTTGAGTTTTACTTCTGACAACATACACAATCTGGCAGTGTATATATAATTAATCCCTTAATCACTTAATGTATTGGCTTAACTTAAAGAAAACATTAGGGATATATCAGTAAACTAGAAAAAATTTTTCCATATTTTGATTGGATATTTTATTTATTTAAATTTCAAATGTTATCCCCCTTCCCAATTTCCCCTCCAAAAATCCCCTATCCCTTCCTCTCACCCCCTGCCACTATGTAAGTGCTGCCCCACCTGCTCACCCACTCCTGCCTCAGTACCCTAGCATTCACCTACACTGTGTCATCAAGCCTCCACAGGACCAAGAGGCTCCCCTCCCATTGATGCCAGATAAAGCCATCCTCTGCTACATATCCAGCTGGAGCCATGGGTCCCCCCATGTATACTCTGCAGTTGGTGGTTTAGTCCCTGGGAGCTTTGGGGGTCTTGTTGGTTGATATTGTTGTTCTTCCTATGGGGTTGCAAATCCCTTCAGCTCCTTCAGTTCTTGCTCATCTCTTCCATTGGGGATAAAGTAAATATGTGGTACATATAGACAATAGAATAGTGTTCAGCTGCTGAAAAATGAAGTCATGAAATTCACTTGCAAATGGACAGAACTAGGAAAAAATCATCCTTAGTGAGGAAACTCAGACAAAGAAAGACACATATGTTAGTAGTTCCTTAAATGTAGATATAAGTTCTTAAGTCAATGATAAACAAGCTAAATTCACAGAATCTCAGAAGTCAAGTATAGAGTAAGGGACTGATGGCATATATCTTCTTAGAAAGAGGGAATAAAATATTTATGCATGGACAGGGGTAGGAAGGGCTGTAATAGGTATATCAAGTTGCAAGAGGGACAGATGAAGGGGAAAAGAGAAGGAACGCAGGGAAAAACATCTAAAATTAAGGGCCATTTTAGTGATCATATGGGAGCCTAACACTATAAAAGCTTTCTAAAATATTTACATATTCGAGAGTGTTCTAATAAAAATTGTGAAATAGAGGGGTACCGAGCCCAAACTGGACATCTCTTACCACCAAATGCAGCTTCTTGTGCTGAGAATGACTTACATATAATTGAGTACACATAATTAAGTTGTTAGCCAAAGGATTCCCATGGCATTTTTCTCAACCACCCAGGCTGTAGCCAAGATTCTTAGTGACTGTTCACAAAATGATGGTAAAGCTGTATTGCCAAAGGTACCACTTATATAACTCATTGAACATAGTGAAAGTGAGCTGGTGCTGACCTTTTACCCCTTCTGGCTACTAGTTTTAGTCCTAGAAGGTATTCCATATGCTACCAAAGAAGATTCATAAATGACAGCCAAGATACAAATTCTCTTATGTTGTTCTGCTTGTATGATACTTTAGGGCAATGGTGGCACAAGACCTATGGGAACACCCAATACCTGGCTTATTTAAGTCCAATCTCAGGAGATAGAATCCATGTCTGTTGCTAGGGAAAACAAATAGTCACGCTCTGCTAAAGGAGCATTGCAATAAATGATTACTAATTATACTCTGGTGTATTTATGGATCAGTTTCTTGCTGACTCATCACCAGAGACACTTCCTCTTATAGCAAGCAGATTGGAATAAACACAGAGACTGGCAGACAAAACAGAGAATGAGAGGCCTCATAATGCTTTGTCAAAAATAAGAAGTCTCTGCCAAATGCATTTATTCAGGGATCATTCAACCCTATAAAAGAAGATATGGAAAAATATAAGAGCTAGAGCGCATGGAGGATAGCAAGGAAACGAGGTGTTGTACGCACAACAGTATCTATGCACACATAAGCTCACAAAGACAGGGGCAACACACAGAAGGCTTGCACAGGATTAAACCAGATCAGGTCTAGAGCTATAAGGAAAAGTAGACACGTGCAAGCATCCCTAGTCCAGAAGTTGTCCCCATCTACTTACAGAATAAAAATTGTTTTATTCAAGAGGGTCTTACAGGAGAAACAAACTACTCTTAGTGTTATTTGATGTTTTTAGTAAAACACAACCAATTGCAGGCTGAAAGTAAGTCCTCAAAGTAATCCCATATTACTTCCTGCTTAATTTCATTTGTGATCTCCAGACCTTTTCAGATACAAATAAAGAAAACACATTATTGGAAAAAAAAAGAATAGGCTGAATGTGGCACACTTGGAGGGGAAGTTCCTTGATTTGTAAAGTCATTTGATCATGCTATTGAAATTTTATCTTTATTCTCTTACAATGTATTAATTAACTTATTTATTGTAATGTTTGCATAAATGTTATGGATTTTTAGTTTTATATTACTGGTTTTCTGTTCTCGTAGGGTACCTGAGTGTGTGAAGGAATGGTTCTTTGCAGCAATATATGGTTTTTTTACCCTTTCTTAGGATTTTATTAATTCGGCTCTTTTTTTATTTTGATGTATTCCTATTTGTTTGTCCTTGTATTATCTTACTATATTTAAAGTATTTTATTATTATTCTTTAGGTGCATTTTTTTTCTGATAAGAGATAAAAATGAGGTAGATCTGATAGGGAAGTAATAAGGAACTAGAAGGAGTAGAGAGAATCTATAATAAGTATATATTGTGTGCAAAAGAAGAATTTTCAAACATGTTTAGTTGATCAGCCATGGTAGCACAGACCTTTAATCTCAGCACTCAGGAGATATAAATAGGTGGATATCTGTGAGTTTGAGGCCAGCCTGATCTACAGATTTCCAGAACAACCAGGGCTACACAGAGAAACCCTGTCTCAAAAGACCAAACAAGGAAACAAAAGCCAAACATATTTAATTACATAATAAAATAATCGAACTACAAGTTTATACACTAAATGAATAATTAATTAAATCTTCCAGTCTTTAACAATCCCAGTAATGTTCAAAGATCCAATTTTATTTGAAAGATAATGTGATTTCTTACATGTGAATCCTTGGAATACATGAATGTCACAATAAGTTTTTCACATAAAATATCATAGTTATTTAAAAACAATGTATTTCAATGTTTTTGAGAAAATGTATAAATTTAAAATTCTACCCCATGAAATCTCAGTGTGTGTTTCAAGAGAGAGTAACATATTTGTTTACATACCGATACACAGAAGGAAAAGTATTCTCCACTGGAAGACTGTAAAGTTTGGCACATAGTGAAATATTTTTCTGGAGATAATCATATCTAGAAAGTCTATCATGTGCATCAAGAGCTAAAAAATTATTTTCAAACTATGTTGCTTTACATAAATGAGCTTTAATAGAGTACATACTAATTTCATGAAAATATTAAAGACATTTGACAATTTATGAACTGGAAACTATTTGAAATGTGATGTTTTACATAGACATTTGTTTAGGAATAATTCTAACCATAACTCTAAACCCTAACTCTAACACTAACACTAATGCTAACACTATTCCTAACACTAAACCTAATATATACACACCATAATAGACTTTTCTGTGCCATTTATCATTCATAGCATTCAAGTTTTGCTTCTTAAAGTTATTTTTGTACATATTTTGTCTTGTAATAAAAAACAACAAATATAGAAGAGATTAAGTCAGTGGTGCACTGCTGAGTTTAAGAGAGAGTTTACAGTTAGTCTGGGCACACCAGAAAGTCATTACCTGACATATGGGAATCTGAGTTTAAACTCCAGTGTTTTGAATGAGTTATTTACCTCATTCATGTTTTACAGTAAGGCACAACAAACACTATATACAGAATATAAAATGTTTGGGGAGTTTAATAGAAATGTGGATACTTTAATCAAGGCAGATAATTAATAAGTAGCAACTAATAAATATATAATCAATGCATATACTACTAAGTTTCTATGAAATTGAGCAACAATTGAAAACTGTAATATAAACAAGAAAGGTATCAAGAAAAAATAAAGTTCATAATTTTCTTCTCAAAATTGAAACAACAAATATGTATGGAAAATATAGATGCTCTTCAGTACTTGTATCTGCACTTACAAATTTAGAATGGATTCTTAGTGTGGATAGATTCTTAGAATGGATTCTAAGTCATTCTACTCTAGAGTTAAATAGTCTTTTTTGAGCCTCCCTGGGCATTGCATGCTTACTGTGCACAGGCATACAAGTAAGCAAAGCATCCACACTTATAAAATAAAAATAAATCTAGAAAAATGATCCTTTCATTTTAGGTTGATGCATTGGCAATTATGGGACTCAGTGCATTTGTTCTGTCCAAACATTGCTGCTTTCTTTTTTTAATAGAACACTTTATATATTTACATTTCAAATGTTATCCCTTTTCCTGGTTTCCCCTTCAGAAACACTCTCCCATCCCCTCTCTCTTGTTTCTATGAGGGTGCTCTCCCTCCCACCCACCCACTCCTACCTCACTTCCCTACCATTCCCCTACACTCAGGAATTGAGCATTCACAGGACCAAGGGATTCTCCTCCCATTGATGCCTGACAAGGCCATCCTCTGCAACATATGATGCTGGAGCCATGGGTCCCTCCATATGTACACTTTGGTTAGTGGTTTAGTCCCTGGGAGCTTGGGGGCGGGGAGGTCTGGTTGGTCAATAATGTTGTTCTTCCTTGGGGTTGCAAATCCCTTCAGCTCCTTCAGTCCTTTCCCCCAGCTCCTCCACTGGGGTCCCCATGCTCACCCACTCAACTCCAAATCTTTAACCCAGAAGGGATCCTGTCTAAAGGAAAAACAGGGAAAAGGTGTGGAGCAAACACATTGCTGCTTTGAGAGGAAATCATGAATTTGAGAGGTCTAAATTAGGTCAATTTTGAATCTGATGACGAGTACTTTTAACATTCTTCCCCGAGGATTACCCACTAATTGATTATCTAATACCAAGCCACCATCACTAAAAACACATAAATGTGAGCAAAAATTAATAATAATAATAATAATAATAATAATAGTAGTAGTAGTAGTAGTAGTAGTAGTAGTAATGATAAGTAGAATTAAGAAGTCATGAAAAAAGAAAAAGGAACTCAAAATATGTCAAATTAGGTATCTAAAAGCCAAATTATAGAGACGCCTAGAGCCACTAGAAGCTACAGGATCAAGGAAACATTCTTATTGGAGAAGTAATACAGCCTTGTCCTGACCATGATTTTTTGATTCCTAGCTTATAGAATCACAACAGTCCTAAGACATGAATATAGTTACTATATTCTAGAAGAGAAAGAATAATCTATTAATTTTTGTTAATTAAATCACTTAATTTAATTCAACCCCATAATTGGTAGAATGTAGAGTCAGTATAAGATATTAAACTGAACATAAATATGGATAAGTAAAACAACATAAGTTGTTGAGAGTGTATTCCATATACTCTACACTCATTTGTCTGTATATCCTGTCTTACTATTTTCTGAAACATAAAGTAGAAAAAAAGGTCTCAGAAACACAGTAACAGACCAAACAAATAATAGTGCATCATTGGACATAGGACATGATAGCTCTTCAAGAATAAATTTTGATAGCACTCAGAAGCATTTGACTTTAGTTCTACATTATATTAAATGCCGATATGGATGTTTAAATGTGTCTTTCTTTTAAGGAGATATCATTTGTTTTTAATAATTTAAAATATGAAAAACTATTTATCTAAATGAAAAAGCCTTATACAAAGGGAAATGTCTACCCATTTCTTTTTCAAATCCTCCCAAGAATAGACTAGAGTGGTGAAGTAATGTTGTCTGTGTGAGATAAATCTTAGTGATGAGAAATGAAGCATAGTTAAAAGCAGAAGCAAAATGTTTTTGATACTTGGGATATTTCACAATAGTGATTGAAGTGGAGACATATCACTTCATCAATTAGATAAAACAAATTATTATAATAGCTTCACAGGCAGTCCAAGTAGTAGAAATAGATAGGATGCTGGAGTCCTATCTTAAGTAACTTGAATTCTTTAATTGAAAGCAAGACACTCCTGGCTTGCTACCTTATTGACAATTAGAAGTGTGCACCTTTTCACTTTCTGTAAAATTGTTTACTTATTTTTCTTAGAGATCATAATACACGTTTCAATTATTTTTATGAGCATGGACCTAACTTAGAGAATAAACTATTTCTTCTTCATCTCTATCTCTGTAACAATCACTATATATCTGAGAAGATAGAATTACATAATTCTATACTTTATAAGTATATTCAGATGAAATAAAAGAAACTATACAGACCAAAGGTATAGAAAGCATATTCTTTTAAGGGGGAAAGATGAAGTCTATTAAAAATAATTTCAAAAGCTGGGAAAGAGTACACTCACCCATAATTATACTAAAATATTGCAAATATGAGACAGGAGAATGAACAGAGAGCATGAGTGATTCATCATTTAACATATAAATTTTTAAATGTTTATGTAGTTGTTATTTTATTCATTTTATCATTTAATTTATTTGAGTATCATTACAGTTTGTTCTTAATTCAAACTATTAATATTAATGTTAAATTTAGGCAAAATCAAGTACAATGATAGATATTTGCTCAGAAATTTTAGTTCCAAATAATTTGTACATACAAGCACTTCCTGAAGTTGTTTTGGTTTGAATTAAAATATTATCTAGAGGCAAGTGTATTTGAATACTAATCCCCAAATTGTGGTGTTTGGGGAAGTCTTGAAAACTTTGAGACATGGGCCCTAACTGGCTCTAGTAGCTCACTTTTGGAAGTCTTGATAGTTATACTGATCTCTGGTTGGGATCTTACTCCCTACTCTTCCTCTGCTGCCACGAAAACAAGGAGGTTTGCATAATTTTCACCACAGACCTGACTGAACTAAGCTATTTCTCTGTGCTTTGCTAATTGTTTTGTCTAACTTTATTTCAACTTGGCACAAGCTAGAGTTATTTAGGAAAAGGGAACCTCAATTGAGAAAATGTCCCGACAAAACTGGCCTTGGGCCTGTGTTGCATCTATTTGATTGATATTTTAGCTGGAAGGCATAAGATTCCTGTGGGCAGAGCTATCCCCTGGCAGGTGGTTCTGGATGGTATAAGAAAGTTCTCTGGACAAAGCATAGGGAGTGATTATTTCTCCATTCCAACTTTCTCAATATCCTCCTCCAGGTCTTCCATCTTGCACTTGAGTTCCATGTACCATCTTGAGTTCCTGCACTGAATTCTCTGAATGTGACATTTAAGATGAAATGAACTCTTAAATTTTTGGTTGTGAGCTTAGCCTTTAACAGCTGAGCCATCTCAAAACCATTAACTTAATCCACTATATAAAAAAGCTCAAAGAAAAAAAATCACATATCATTTCATTAGATGCTGAAAAAGAATTTGTCAAAATACAACACCCCTTCATGTTAAAAGTCTTATAGAGAGCAGAAATTCAAGGCCAATACCAAAATGTAATAAAAGCAATGTACAACAAAACAACAGCCAATATCAAATTAAATTGAGAGATACTGAAGCAGTCACACTAAAATTAGGGACAAGACAAAAATGCTCACTCTCCTTGTATCTATTCAATATAGTACCAGAATTTCTCCTAGAGCAATGAGACAACAAAAGATCAAGGGAATACAAATCGGCAAAGAATAAGTCAAGGTATCACTTTTTGCAGATGATATGATAGTATACATAAGCAACCCCAAAAATTCTACTAGAGAAGTTTTATAGCTGATAAACAACTTCAGCAAAGTGGCTGGATATAAAATTAACTCAATCAAATCAGTAGCTCTCCTTCATACAAATGTTAAACAGGCTTTGAAATAAAACAGGGAAAGGCTGGAAGAAGCTGAGGAGGAGAATGACCCCATTCAAAAATTAGCCTTCTCAACTACCCTGGGCCACCAAAATCTCTCTCACACTGAGCTACCAGGCAACATATTCTAGCAGGTATGAGGCCCCAACACAAATAGAGCAGAGGACTGCCTAATATGGCCTCAGTGAGAGAAGAGGCACCTAGCCCTCAAGAGACTTGAGGCTCCTGGGAGTGGGGAGGCCTTACAGGGTGGGGTGAGGTGTGGGGACATCCTCTTGCAGATGGGAGAGGAGGAATGGGATGAGGAACTATCAGAGGGCAAACGGGGGAGATAATGACTAGACTATAAAATATAGATTAAAGATGTTAAAAACAAAACAAAATGATAAAATGAACCATTTCATCTACAAGTTTTGTTTGGTCATGATATCACATAAATAGTCACAGAAATAGTTTACTTACGGTTTCTAACAAAGACAAATTGTTAACTTTGACAATCTTTGGCAGGTATTTTGGGAAAAATTGTGGAGGTGTCTCATGTCTAAATGGAACTGTCAGTAGGATTTGATATTGAATGTTGATAGCTCAGTACTATGTTTTATGGGGGACTGGAATAGTGCCATTCATGAGCTATTTCAAATAAAGAGCCACTAAAGTGAAACCTTTGTTCTTCTGAGATAATTAATACTAGTCAGCTGGGGCTGAAAAATCAGGGGTGATTACAAAGAGACAACTATTACTGATGGTAGATCATCTGGGAAATGTTTTATCAGAGTCAGCAAGCAGAGAAATTAAGTAATCCAAAGGACTGCAAGTGTACACTTTGTTAAGGCTGCTTAACAAAGCAACGCTTTTCCAGAAGGTACTTGATAAAGCTTGGAGTAGTTATAAAGTAGCTGAGGCTTGGCATTGTGAAAAGCTAAAGGAGGCTATGTGTTAAGGTACAACCTTAGTAGCAGTGGAAAACCCACCAATGAGGAGGTAATGGTCAGATGATGAGATTTGTCATCATGTGTAGGCAGAGAGTCCCTGAAGGAGAGGATATGTATGTATGTATGTATGTATGTATGTATGTATGTATGTATGTATGTATATGAGTGTGTGTGTGTGTGACCTTCAGCTCACTGTAACAAAGATCTCACAATTGTGAAGATGACACTACCATGGGAGAGAAACAGGGGCAGTGGCTGTAGAGTGGAGATTCCCTGAGACTAACAGACAAGTTGTGCACACAGTGGGATGTAAATCCTGAGAAATGCTGCCATCAAGGCCCTTTGGAACTCAGGAAATCATATCATTTGACTTTGTTTTCACTTTGGTTGGACTATGACAGTGTTTTTCTTAGTGTAGGAAGCAGTATGACTTATTTTTTTGATATTGTTGGAATTGTCAATAAAGAAACAGACTATTTAAGAGAAATTTAGAACTTTGAAATTGACCAGATTCTTGGCATTTAAAAATTTTCATTATAAGAATGACTAATATCAAAAACTCAGGCAACAGTAGACTCTGGCCAGGATGTAAAGAAAAAGAAACATTCCTCCATTGCTGGTGGGATTGCAAACTGGTACAACCACTCTAGAAATCAATCTGGCAGCTTCTCAGAAATTTGGAAATAGTTCTACCTGAAGACTCAGCTATACCACTCTTGAGCATATACCCAAAAGATACCCCACCATACCACAAGGACATGTGTCCACATTGTGTTCGTAGAAGCCTTATTTATAATAGCCAGAGGCTGGAAACAATGCAGATATCCCTTAACTGAAGAATGAATACCAATAATGTGGTTCATTTATACAATGCAATACAACTCAGCTATTAAAAACAAGGATATCATGATATATTCAGAAAAAAAGGTTGGAACTAGAAATTATCATGCTGAGTGAGGTAACCCAGACCCAAAACGGCACACATGGTAAGCATTCACAGATAAGTGGATATTACGCAGAAAACTCAGAATAGCCATGATACAACTCACAGACCATATGAAGCTTAAAACGAGTAAAGGGCAAGGGTGGATGCTTCAGTCCCACTTAGAAGGGAGAACAACATAATCATAGTAGACAGAGAGAGGGAGAGAACTGGGGAAGAGGGGGGGAAGGGGGGCAGAATCAGCTATGGGGACAGAAGCGAAGTCCAGGGGTGTGGCATGGGAATGAATAGAAACATTCAGCAGTGTGGGGTGGGAGACCAGGGAAGGAACGTCTAGAAAGTCCCAGATACCAGGAATGTCCGAAGCTCCTAAGACCCAATGAGGATGCCCTTATCCAAAATGCCCAACAGTGGGAAGAAGAAACCTGAAGAGACCACCTCCAGTAGAGAGACATTGCCCCTAGATGAGGCAAATTTTTGACCCAGAATTGTTCCTACCAATAGGAAATGCAGGGACAGGCATAGAGCAAAGAATAAAGGAAAGACAATCCAGAGACTGCCACAACTTGGGACCCATTCCGTAGGTAGGCACCAAACCCTGACACTATTGCCTATGCCTTGTGCTTGCAGACAGCAGCCTGGTATGGAGGTCCTCTGAGAGACTCAAACATCACCTGACTGAGACAGATGCACATACTTACAGCCAACCATCTGACTGAGCCCAAGGACTCCAAATGGAAGATTTAGGACAAGGAATGAAGGAGCTGAAGGGGATTGCAACCCCATAAGAAGACCCACAATATCAACTAAACATTCTCCTCAGAGCTCCCAGGGACTAAGCCCAACCAAAAAGTATACATGGGCCAGTCCATGGCCCCCCAATACATTTGTAACAGAAAACTGCATTGTCTTTCCTCAATGGGAGGTGATGTGCTAGGGCATTTGGAGGCTTGATGCCCCAGAGAAGGGAGATGCTAGAGAGGTGAGGTAGGAATGGCTGGATAAGAGAGGGAGCACCCTCTTAGAGGTGAAGAGGGGATGGGGTTTGGGGCTCATGTGGGGACCTGGAAGGGGAATAACACTTGAAATGTAAATAAAATTATTAATAAAAATCCTAATAATTTTATTAGTTATTAAAAATTAATTATTATTCTATATATTATACTTTTTCTTTCTTTTTAAAAAAGTATTTAATTTATTACATTCTAGCTCTTCCCCCCCTCCCCCCACTTCTGGTCCTCCCTCCCACAGTTCCTCATCCCATTCTCCTCTCCTTTGCCTCTGACAGGGTGTTCCCCTTCCCCACATACATTCATTGAACATTTCCCTTCCCTGGTGCCTCAAGTCTCTGGAAGATTCTGTACATCTCCCACTGAGGTCACCCCAGGATGCCTCTGCTCTATAGGAGTCATAGGCCTCAGACCAGCCTGTGTAGGCTGCTTGATTAGAGAGAGTAACATTATTAAACTATTTGAATTTGTAAATATTTTGAGACTTTTGACATTGCTTATGTTCAATATGGTGCTACTTAAATTAATATAGGATGGACAAATAAAAGATTAGCTATTTGTTTGTCAAGATGACAGAGGTTCAATTGGAAAGAGGGAAACTTAATTAAAAAAAGAGTCCCAGCAATCTAACCTGTGGACGATTGTCTTTATTGATGATGTGCCTCAGCTCTCAGTGAACAGTATCACCCATGGGTAGGTAAATGGTCCAGGGTACTATTTGAAAGTTTTTTGAGTCAACAACGGGGAATAAGCCAGTAAGAACATTAATTCATGTTATCTACCATTTCTGCCTCTTGGCTTCTGCTTTGAGTTTCTGGTCTGACTTCTCAAGATGGTGGACTGGAAGTTGTAAGTGTAAATAAACTCTTCCTTGCCCAAGTTGTTTCTGATCATGGTTTTTTAATCACAAAGCAGAGATGTAATTAATAAATTCATTGTAGTAAGCTATGAGTCTCAAAAACTTTGGGACCAAATAAAAAGTAGCTTCTATAGGGTATTGAGTCACGGAGATGAGGAATAACTAAAACAAAAGGGATATATATATATATATGAAGTTGAGATTGTTATTTTTTTAAGTAATTTTAACTTTTCCAATTTCTTTGGAGTTTTCTAAAAATATTTTACCTGAGTTTCAGTGTTCTGAGGTACTAAGTATTGCTTACCCATTGAAACTGCCCTCAGTTTCACGAATGGGGTTCTCTCAGCCAGGAGGGAACAAAGGACCTGAAATAGAGGGTTTGAAATGCAAAGAGAAAACACAAAGCCAAGTTGCGTCCCAATCAAGGCTCCAACTTTACTTAGAATAAGCCAGGGTTTTTATAGTTACAAGAGAAACTGAAACCAAGTCTCTAGATTATACTGTAAAGAAAGTTCAGGTGCCAAAGTCCCCAGGTTCAGTGGATCTTCAGGCAGTGGGCGTGTTCAGGTGACTGGTGTGCTCAGGCATGGGCATACTCAGGTGATGGGCATACTCAGGTGATGGGCATACTCAGGTGGCTTCTTCAAAGACAAACAAACAGTCAACAGAGAGCATCTGTCTTAGATCTCAGGTGTTAGCCCTAAGCAGAGGCTGCCAGAAGTCCGATGCCTGAAGTAAAGAGGGAAGGTAACAACCCATCATTTCAAAATATATTGGTTAAGAATTTCATACATGTATACAATGAAGTTTTGTAGTATCAAAACCCACCAATTCAAGTTGCTGCCAGAGACACACTATAGCCAAATAGAAGTTTGAAAGGAATTTGGAAATAATTCTGCTATATCTAGGTTATAGGAATTTCGATTGTCAAGAATATTATCATGATGGAGAGAAAAGGAGGATAGCTTTTTACTTAGATTAATATCAGAGCTTCTGACTGGAAATAGGATTCTGCCAACACCAAAATTGTACACCACCAAATAGGAGAATACTAATTTCCTGCGATGTGGCAAAAGTCACAAATACTAATTCATTAGTTTGTGTATGACTTGTGGTAAATTTATTCCTAATCCTCAGCTTGGAAAATGTTAAACTTAATAATAAGTAAAAAAAGAAAGAAAATATTATAGACACCCTTATTTACATACCAAAGAGATGCTAGATGAAGGGAGTCACATTAATTTCTTTTTTTTAAAGAATTTATTGTCTTTATTTTTTAATTAATTTATCTATTTACTTTTTTACCCTCCATATTTTATTTATTCCCCTCTCTGTCCACCCTCTGACTGTTTCACATTACATACCTCCTCCCCACATCCCTGTCTCCTCGTGGATGTCCCCATTCCACACACAAACTGACCTAAAAAAAAAAAAAAGTACAGAATACCCGAGATACACTCCACAGAATTCCAAAAGGCCAACAAGCTGATGTGCCCAAGTGAGAACACCTCAGTCCCACTTGGGAGAGAGAAGAAAGCAATCACAAGTGGGGAGGGAGGGAGGAACTGGGAGGGAAAGTGGAAAGGGCATGGGAGTTGTGGGGGAGAGGGGAACCTGATCTGTTATCGGGTAAAGGAAAAGGACTGAAGAAGTCCTGAGAGCCAGAGTAAAGAATGGAAACAGGCAACCTCAGGAGGTAGGAGGTTGGGGGTATCCTCCAGAATGCACCAGAGACCTGGGAGGTGAGAGACTCTCAGGAATCAAAGAGAGGGACCTTGGATGAAATACCTGACAGTAGGGAGAGGGAACTTACAGAGCCCATGTCCAGCAGAAAGACAGGGCATCAAATAAAGTGAAAGAGGGCCATCCCACAATCACAACTCTGACCCATAATTGTTCCTGTCTGACAGAATTACAGAGGGGTGGAAATGGAGAGGAGCCTGAGGAAAAGAAGGTTCAGTGACAGGCCCAAAGTGAGATCCAGCTCAAAGGGAGGTCCCAAGGCCTGACACTATTACTGAGGCTATGGAGCACTCACAAAAAAAAGGGACCTAGCATGACTGCACTCTGGAAGATTCAACAAGCAGCTGAGTCAGAGGCAGATATTTGCACTCAACCAAAGGACAGAAGCAGCTGACCCCTGTTGTTGAATTAGGGAAAGACTGAAAGAAGCTGAGGAGATGGGAGATCCTGTACGAGGACCAGCAGTCTCAATTAATCTGGACTCCGGAGGTTTCTCAAACACTGGACCACTAAACAGACAGCATACACCAGCTGATATGAGGCACTCAACACACATACAATAGAGGACTGCTGGGTCTGTGTTCATTCAGAGACGATGTACCTAATCATCTCATTAATTTCTTATAAAAGACAAAAATGTCAGTTTTACCTTTTTAAATAAAAAGTAACTGAATTAAAAATTAGAGCATGGAAAGTCATATGAAAATGAAATTGCTATTTTCCCCAGACTAAAATAAAATAGCAGAACAGTTAAAAACTGCAAGTGAATGATTTTCAAGTACAACACAAAATCTTTACTAGCACTTAAAGTTAATGATGAAAATTATTTCAAGTTTTTACTTAGTCTGTATGTATGTAAAGGAGTATTTAATTTCTCATATATGATACCCGGATTGCAAAGTACACATTAACATGCTTTATACAATTATGAATAGATTGTCCTTATTGCTAATAAATTGGATTTTGATGAATTATTATCATTTTTATAAAGGTACTACATCTTTGTTATAAATCTGTTACCAGGAGAATTGACATCAAAAGTTTATGACAGAAGATGAATGATGAATATTAACAAATTCTGAATTAAAAATAATACCTGATATTTTACAATTTTTCAATGCACAGACAAAAATACAGGAGCCAGAAGTCACTCTGATCTTGATGTAGAGCTCCTCAGCTCATTCTTCCAGGCTTAAAATCAGTATGTGAGAGAGATGCTTACACAGCCAGCTGGCTAGTAAAAGTGATGATGGGCTCCTGCTGTGCTGAGAGGAAGGGGAATTAAAAAAATAGTGAAAGGAAATCTCCTTGCTCTGTCAAAATATTTTAAAATGAATGTACTTATTACCACATTCATCAGTGACACTGTTGAACACACTGGCATCTTGGTCTCATCCGAGCTATTCAGGTCAACCCAAAGAACAGTATCTGCTTCAACAAGATAAAATTTAAAACCACACAAAACTTAGAGGAACACATATTTGAAATGTATAAATGTGCAAATATAATAAGGCCAGAGAATGTTAAATAATATAAGCAATGTCCCAGTTTTGCTATTCATTAGTATTATAACATTTATTAGTAATTTAACTACTAATTACATTAGTAATATAATTACAAATTACATTCATAAACACTAGTGTAATTGATACTTTCAAAAACAGTATAAGACTCAGACTGCTCATGACTGTCCACGCCTGTAATCCCTGTAGCAGGTTGCAGAGGCAGGAAGCTCTCTCTAAGTTGGAGGCCATCTTGGGGACTCTAAAGGCTACGCAAAGATCATTGTACTTACAGAAGTAACGGGGATTTTCTGCTCAACATTTGTCATTTTAAATAGACTAAGTTAAGAGAATAGGTGTCTAGTGATGTTTGATGATACAGGGACAGAAAAATATTTTAAAGGGGTCTAGAGAGTTAGGAAAATGAGTTTATAGCACACCTGTGTTTGAAAAGGAAGACAATATTTGAGAGGGAGGAATCTTTGCAATATAGAGTTAAGTGATGTGAAAAGAATAAAAATACTTTCTTTGTAATTTAAGTACCTGAGATAAATTATATGAGTCATAGAAAGTTTGTGATAATATGCTGAGGGAAATAAAGAGATGCCATTTTTAAAGAAACTCTTGACTGCCTCTATAGTTTGGCATGGAAATTCTAAAAGGTTAGATCAAGAGAGAGGTGTGTCTATATCACCTTACACTACGTAATGAAGACATTAACTATCCAGGCAGTCTTCATCAGCTGGGTAACTACCATAAATAAGGAAGTGTTTGGAAGAGTTCGATTCTTTTGCCTGTGGGAAAACATTAGAGTAGTCAAGGGGATGGAAAGTAGGAGTTTCATCTCTCTCATTATCCCTTCTGCACTACTTAGGTGGCCTATTCTAGACAGTTTTGGGCTTAACTTTGAATGAAACACAACTTATGTCTAAAGCTTGCTTTTTGGTGATTTACCCCTCTTAAGAATTTTCATTTGTCTTTTGGTGTTTACCACTTAGAACTAGAGTTCCAGTAAGAAGAAGGAAAAGGATTGGGGATAATCAAGCTTTGGAAAATTCTTGAATTAATGAGCATCATATATTCTTTATAAAATTATTAGCATATATACATAGATATTTTTATCTTGTTATTGAAAACATGTATGCATTTTTAACATGTTTACCCCTTCTATTTCACTCTTACTCTCCTTGCATTCCAACTGATTTTCTTTTTGCCATCAGGCCCCTTCTTTTAGCTTTCTTTTTATGACTCAGTAAATTCAGTTAAGGCAGCTTATAGAAGATGGGTACTAGTGTGGCTCTACCATTGAAGATAATTTCTCTCCCTTCTTCAGCCCATTATTACTACCAATAACTCCTTGAGGAGGGGTGGAACTTGATAAACCCTATCAATTAATGTTCTTTGAATTGAGAATATTAATTCTTGATAAAGAAGTAATTAATGGACTTCTTTATTATTTTTCTGCTTGTAGGTTTTTAAACAGCCTTTTTCATTGTTATTATGGCAATCTCTGCTTGTCAAATTCCTTTCCCAACTGGTACAACAATACCAGTCCTTCATAATCTGATAAAAGTTGCAACCCAAGAATCCTATAAGAGTGGTTAAATACTTCATGTTTTCTTCTACACACAGAATTTACCTTTAAACAAATACGTATACAAGCATATATACTCTGTGTAGGAACATGCATATGTATACGTGTTCTTATTTATGAACAGGAAAATATAAGCAGCAAAGGGAGAAGATAGTGGGTAGTAAGTTGTCATTGTCACAAGCAATAGTGGTATATGTATATGAATATATCATAGTGAAACCCATCATAGTGTGTGTCAATGAAAACAATGATAATAAAATCACAGATAAGTAACACATAGAACTTCCTGATGAGTTTCAAGTCCATATGACAAACCAACATCTCAGTTACATTACCTCCACTTAGTTGACTTTGCTAATCCAATTCTTACCAAGGCCTGCACTGGAAAGTATTTATCTACATAAATCATAGTAAAAGCATTGATTTTTCCATTTATATGATTTCCTGAGTATTGTGGTCAGCTTTATCAAGAGATTGTATCTTAAGTAGGGTTTCCATTGTTATTATAAAACACCAGAACTAAAGAAACTTGGATAGGAGTGGAGAAACATGTTTATCGTACTTTAAAACGTGTAGTGCATCATCCAGGAAAATACAGGGCAGGAACTCAAGGAAAGAACCTGGAGACATGCATTGTTGCAAAGGTCACAGGGGAGTTTTGCTTACTGGATTTCTTCTATCTTGCTCACTTTATTTACTTTTACACCCCAGAAACACATGTCTAGGAGTAGCAGCACCTAGTCTTCTGTGTCCTTCCATATCTAACATCTCTCCAAAATATACCCAACACTCTTGCCCATAGTCTAATGGGTGCAGACATTTCCTCAATTGATGATCACTCTTCCCAAATGACACAAGCTTGTGTTAGGTTGACATAAAACTACTTAGAACAGATGGTAGAGAAAAGTATGAGAATAATAAAACTATTTAAATTTCTGTTGTGTGATTTGACTATGACTTCATTTACAATTTTAGAGGATAACATTGTAAAAATACACTTTTGATTTCACATCTGAAAGAATTCTAATATTTTATTTCATGTTTTATAATTTGGAACAACATTTTAGTAGAAAATTATCAATTTTGATCTCTAGTGTGTGTCTAGGGGATTTACATGTTTACTCTTTTTCAAAATAATGTATTATGAATAAATAATATCTTTTTAGAGATGTGTAGCTATATTTCTTTATATATCATAGTATCTTAATAGAAATTTAAATATGGATGGTCATACTAATCCCTTTGAATTAAAAGCAACTAAGGAACTAGTGAAAAAAAATACACTTCTCCAAGAAATAATTCTAATATTGGATATCAAATATCAACTGCCATCTCCAAATAATATACAGTCAAAGAACTTTGTACAGACTGAGCAG
>JADRCD010139016.1:0-15478 GCA_019843815.1 Montemys delectorum | reverse complement strand
AAAGGGGCTTGGGAAGTATTGGGGCTGCTAAAAGCTCAGAATCGTGCCCAGATCGTTTCGATTAGGCAGTCCAAGTAAATGTTATAGGAACTCACTGTGTTACATATGTCACAATGGTATAATACTGTTCTCCATCTATATTGGCTGGTTTTGTGTGTCAACTTGACACAGGCTGCAGTTATCACAGAGAAGGGAGCTTCCGTTGGGGAAGTGCCTCCATGAGATCCAGCTGTGGGGCATTTTCTCAATTAGTGACCAAGAGGGTAGGGCCCCTTGTGGGTGGTGCCATCCCTGGGCCAGAAGTCTTGGGTTCTATAAGAGAGCAGGCTGAGCAAGCCAGGGGAAGCAAGCCAGTAAGGAACATCCCTCCATGGCCTCTGCGTCAGCTCCTGCTTCCTGACCTGCTTGAGTTCCAGTCCTGACTTCCTCTGGTGATCAACAGCCACGTGGAAGTCAGCTGAATAAACCCTTTCCTCCCCAACTTGCTTCTTGGTCATGATGTTTGTGCAGGAATAGAAACCCTGAAGAAGACACCATCCTTTTAAGTATAGGGCAAGTGGTGGCCTCTCTTCTGTCTACACCTGCTGTCTTGGTCAGGGTTGCTATGCCCACACAAAGCATCATGAACAAGAAGCAAGTTGGGGAGTAAAGGGTTTATTCAGCTTACACTTCCACATTGCTGTTCATCACCAAAGGAAGTCAGGACTGGAACTCACACAGGGCAGGAACATGGAGGCAGGAGCTGATGCAGAGGCCATGGAGGGATGTTCCTTACTGGCTTGCTTCCCCTGGCTTGCTCAGCTTGCTTTCCTATAGAACCCAGGACCACCAGTCCAGGGATGGTACCATCCACCATGGGCCCTCCCACCCTTGATCACTCATTGAGAAAATGCCTGACAGCTCGATCTCACGAAGGCATTTCCTCAAAGGAGGCTCCTTTCTCTGTGATAACTCCAGCTTGTGTCAAGTTGATGCACAAAACCATCCAGTACACCTGCCCCTGGAGTCATTATTCTTTGGCAGACAGAGGGAACCCCATTAGTTGTAGAAAAAGATGTTCTCTTTAGTAACTTCGAGGTCATAGCTTTTCCAGGAAGCTCCAGTCTCCTGCGTGGCCGGCAAGGACAACTGCAGACACCCGGGCTCCAGAGGACCATCCTGTGCCTATCCAGAAGGGATGCCTGGCAACTCCAGAAAGCCGTGTTCCTTTCTCCAAGACTCCTAACTGGAACTGCACATCACCCCCAGAGTCTGTCTGTGCTGACCGTGCTCACCGACCCCTCAGAACCTGTGCTGGCCAGGATCAGCACCATGCTAAGCACTATTCCCACGACTCAGGGCCCAGCCACTGCCCAGAATGTGAGCTCTCTTAGCCACTCCTGGGGAGAGGGCCCTACTGGGTGACAAGACAACTCCATTTCAGTCAGAGCTGATTGTGCCGACCATCTGATGTCTCCTGCCTCCTGTCCCTGCAGCTGAGGCTGGAGATTTACCACAACAGGAGAGGGCTCGGGGACAGTGGAACTATACTAGCCAGAGAAAAAGTGGTTTCCGTTACAAAGTAACAGAGACCGATAGCCAGGGAGGACCATTTGGTGACATAGTTATCTCATTTTGTGGCTGGAGAGTCCTGATCTCCCGTCATCCTGTGGCTTCTGCTCTTAATTACCCACGGCGTTACTCTATCGAACACAGGCTGCAGGGAGAAGCATTGGAGATAATTCCAGAAAGTCATCTAGTGATTCAGCCAGAGCTCAAAAAGGTAAGGCTATGTGGTGAGCATCTGGCTGGTTCAGGGGCAGAGAGTGCACATTTTGAGGCTCCTGGACACGCTGACTGCTGAGCGCCTCCTCTCCCGGGCGTGAAAATGAAATTTTTTTTATTTTTTTATTTTTTTTTTTGGTTTTTCGAGACAAGGTTTTTCTGTGTAGCCCTGGCTGTCCTGGAACTCACTCTGTAGACCAGGCTGGCCTCGAACTCAGAAATCCACCTGCCTCTGCCTCCTAAGTGCTGAGATTAAAGGCGTGCGCCACCACTGCCCAGTGTTGAAAGTAGGATTTACTCTAGTTTGCTATGACAGAATTCTAACTAGAACAGACTTGAGGGAGGAGTTCTCCATATGGCCCTTCTTTCCTCTCTCTGCGCTGTGCTTCCGGTGTGCTCTGTCAGAGGTGCATCGTGTGTGCACTGTGTGTGCACTGTGTGTGCGTGGGGCTAGACCCAAAGGCTGCTCCTTGACCATCACCCAAATGTTGCTGGGAAATGTTTCTAGAGCACTAGGCTTTCCTGGATCCCTTCTCCCTTTCCAGTGCCTCCTCATCGCCTGGCTCGCCCATCCTTTGGCCTCTTAGACTCCATGTGTAGGGACAACCCCAGAGGCATGTTAGTGGGAAGAAAACAAGAGATAGGAGTCCTTCTATCTGGATGTGTCTTGGGGGTAAGAATGATGGGGTAGGAGGCATTTGGGGCAACTGCCCCAGCTTCGGGGTCCACACAGGATGGCTTCCGGAGGCTCTGGGTGTTTATCATTACCTGGCTGGAATGTGAAGCTGTGGAAGGCCTTCCACTTCATCTCTTTGTCTAGAGTCACTCTCCTCTGTCGGCTGTTACGTAAACTCCAGCAGAGGCCATGGAGCTGGGTGTGGAGAGAGCACGGAAGGAGAGTCAGCATGGGACCTTGGCCTACAGACATAGATCCAAATTGACTCTGCTTATCTTCTTCTTTTCTTTTTTTTTTTTTTAGATTTATTTTTATTTATTATGTGTATGAGTGCACTGTAGCTGTACAGATGGCCGTGAGCTATTATGTGTGTGGCTGCTGGGAATTGAACTCAGGACCTCTGCTGGCCCCGCTCGCTGTGGCCCCAATCGCTGTGGCCCCGCTCGCTCTGGCATAATTCACTGTAGCTGTCTTCAGACGCACCAGGAGAGGGCATCAGTCAGATCTCATTACGGATGGTTGTGAGCCACCACATGGTTGCTGGGATCTGAACTCAGGACCTTCGGAAGAGCAGTCAGTGCTCTTACCCGCTGAGCCATCTCGCCAGCCCACCTGCTTATCTTCTTTATAACAGGTTTTCCCTGAGTGACCTAGGCTGCCTTGAAACTTGCTGCTGACCCGGCTGACCTAAACTTGTAATACCTCTGCCCCTGTCATCTCTGGCTTAACTCTTGACAATGTCCAGACTAAGTAAAGCTGCAAGTAAGGTGCATGGTCTTGGATCTCCATACCCTGCTGTGTTGCTCCCCCTTGATTGACAGGTGGATGCCCAGGACCCTCACTCCTGCCAACACCAATTCCTTGTGCTAGGGTGTCAAACAAAGTGGGTTACAAAGCGGAGCCAGTTCAGGCTTTGGAGTGCAGTAACAAGAGCACTAAATAGGCTGCTTACCCTGGACAACTTCTCTAAGCCCAAGCTTTCTAATAAATACATAAAACAGATGACTGACACTTGCCTCCTGGGCAAGAGGAGGCTGAGAGTTATTTCTGGGGCCTGTAATCCTGTCCCCTATCCCTTCTGCATGGACTGTCCTGACAGCATTGGTCTATACTAAGATTAGTGAACTCAATGCTTCAGGGACAATAAGCCCTTTGTAAGTCTAACCCTCAGGCTTAAATGACTTTGTAGTTGATGAATCATTGAACAGCTTTTGTTTTATTATTATTATTATTATTATTATTATTATTATTATTATTATATTGTTGTTGTTATTGGGGGGGGGGGAATTGCTGAGCCAACACTCAATTGCAACCAGGATCCTTTCTATGATCCTTTGCCCATTTCTGACTGACTCTACCCATGGTCCCCCTATTTCCGGAAATCCAGCCATTCCTCCCTCATTCGTGATTTACCCTGGGACTCTTCCTCGAGCCTCCTGACGGATGGTGGCACTTACATAGTCATCTGGAATCGGTTCCGTGGCTAAGGAGATGACCAGTATGATCAGAATGGTGACCAAGAAAAGGCAAAAGCCAAAATAGAGGTAATGGAAGCCGCAGATGAAGATGGGACACTGGCGGTCTCTCCCGCACGTCACGGGTCCATAGAAAAACTCAGCCAGCAGTCGAGTGCCACCAATTGCGGTTCCCACAATCAGCCCCCAGAAGGCGCCCTGCCAAAGAAGCCAGATAAGAGTTAGGCAAAGAGCCGGGTGGTGGTGGCGCATGCCTTTAATCCCAGCACTTGGAAGGCAGAGGCAGATGGATTTCTGAGTTCGAGGCCAGCCTGGTTTACAGAGTGAGTTCCAGGACAGCCAAGGCTACACAGAGGAACCCTGTCTCGAAAAAACAAAAACAAAAACAAAAACAAAAAAGAAGAATTAGTCAAAGACAAAACGTTAGGCGAGACCATGTGGCTTCTTCCTCCCTTTGCTGATGAGCTGGGTTCTAAAGTGAAGTGTGTTGTAATGGGGGCATTGCTACCTTTCAGACGAGCAAGACGAGAGTCTGAGCAAGGGAGGAGATGCCAGGCCATGGCACTGTCCCTTACATCGAGCAGGGGACTTAAGAAAAGTTGGAAATGCTTTTAACCGAGGCATCTCAAACTGTGTCGGAAAAGAGCTTCATCCTCCTTTTCCCTACGTGGGAGCCTGGCTCCGAGAGCTCACGCTTGGGTCCGTCCGACCCAGGAGCCAGCTGCAGCTCATTCCCTTTCTATGCGCTTCTCCCTCATCCCTCAGCCAATCATGTTGGCCTCCGCTTCCCAAAGGTGTCCTGTGCCCAGTCCCTTCCCATGACCCTCACCTCCTCCACCTTTTCTCATTCAGGGGGTCCCCACCTTGTTCCTAACTGTCCCCTGGCTCTGCAGGAGCGTCTACTAGAGAATGCCAAGCCTCTTCCCGGACCCTCCAGTGACTTTTCAGCACCTGTCACCAGGATCAAGCCTCGCCCCTACACTGTGCCTACACCATGCCTCACCCCTACACGGTGTCTCACCACTACACCATGATTCACCCCTACACCGTGCCTCACTCCTATATCATGCCTCACCCCTACACCGTGCCTCACCCCTACACCGTGCCTCACCCCTACACCGTGCCTCACGCCTACACCATGCCTTACCCCTACACCGTGCCTCACCCCTACACCATGCCTCATGCCTACACCATGCCTCACCCCTACACCGTGCCTCACCCCTACATCGTGTCTCACCGTACACCATGTTCACCCCTACGCCATGTCTCACCCTACACCATGTCTCACCGTTACACCATACCTCACCCTTACTGAGGCTCCCCCTTCTCTGATGACTCTAGCTCCCGTTAAGTTGACACGAAACTAACCAGGACAGCGCCTCTGTACAAGTGTGCGAGCATGCATGTCCAGAGGCCTCGTGGAGTCCTAAAGCTGGGGTTACAGAGAGTTGTGACATACCCAATGTGGGTGCTGGGAACTGAACTTGGGCCCTCTGCAAAAGCAGCCAATGCTCTTAACAAGTGAAACTCTCTCTCCCACCCCACCCTGCCCCACCTCACATCCCTTCTTAAAATACCCGGTTACTACCACAAAGATTTATCTGCTCACTTTGTGTCATCTGCTTCCCCCAATCAGATTGTCTGTCTGCTCTATAAAGGCGAGGACTCGAGACTGGCTCAAGAGTCGGACCTAGAGACTCTTTCAGGCTAGGGGATGGATGTAAGATGAGATGCCTACAGAGGGGGCAAAAAAGCTCAACATTTGGTCTAAGGACCCAAAGCTATCACCTCCTAAAGGTATACAAAACTGGGTGGGAGAGAGCTTGGGAGGGCGCTTTAGGTCAATAGAGGCAACCATGAAAGTGTGTACCGGATACCTGTAACCTTGAGCCACGGACAGCAGGAGAGCTTTGGGGTTGTCCCGATATCCCAAGTTTGTTGTCATCACAGAGAGGCAGGCTTCTAGGACCTCCTCACCTTCCAAACCATCCCTTTCCAAGGAGAGCAAAGTGAAGCCCAGGTTACTCCTCTGACGTTTATGTTGCTAAATTAAGTCTTCCAGAGCTGGGTGGATTGGCAGCCCTGGCAGGTGGCCTAAGGGACTGAGCAGCTGAGACAGGCCTTGGAGAGAAACCTCTGCCAGGTGGAACAGCCAAAATAGATTCCTGGCAAAGCAATCGGTCCATGAAGGAAGAAGGGTCAAGCAGGCAGGGGACAGTTCAGCAGTTATCCGTTTGGAACAGCCTGGAACTGAGGGCTGTCCACAGAGAAGGAAGGGTCTAACACAAGTGTAAGGGCCCAGATCACACATGGCCTTGGGTGGGTGCATGGGAACTTATGCAAGGCCAGACTGCTTTAATTCTGTCCAGGGTAACAAGAGAGTTAAAGACAGGATTCAGAACAACAATAACAACAACAACAAAATTAAAGCCAATAAGAAATGTAAGACATTGATCTTTAATCCCAGCACTTGGGAGGCAGAGGCAGGCAGATTTCTGAGTTCGAGACCAGCCTGGTCTACAGAGTGAGTTCCAGGACAGCCAGGGCTTTACAGAGAAACAAAAAACAAAGACAAAAACAAAACAAAACAAAACAAAAACAAAAAAAAAGAAATGTAAGACATTGTCTTAGTCAGGGTTTCTATTCCTGCACAAACATCATGACCAAGAAGCAAGTTGGGGAGGAAAGGGTTTATTCAGCTTACTTCTACATTGCTGTTGATCACCAGAGGAACTCAAGCAGGTCAGAAAGCAGGAGCTGACGCAGAAGCCATGGAGGGATGTTCCTTACTGGCTTGCTTCCCCTGTCTTGTTCAGCCTGCTCTCTTATAGAACCCAAGACTTCTAGCCCAGGGATGGCATCACCCACAAGGGGCCCTACCCACTTGATCCCTAATTGAGAAAATGCCCCACAGCTGGATCTCATGGAGGCACTTCCCCAACTGAAGCTCCCTTCTCTGTGATAACTCCAGCCTGTGTCAAGTTGGCACACAAAACCAGCCAGTACAATTGACCCCTTGTCAACTTGACATACAAACACATCACTATTAAGCCTCAACCCTTACTTTCTTATTCATCTCCAAGATCTAAAGTCCCACAGTCTTTACATATTAAAAGTTCAATCCATTTAAAATGTCCAATATCTTTTAAAATTCGAAGTCTCTTAACTATGGGCTCCACTAAAATACTTTCTTCCTTCATGAGGGAAAAATATCAAAGCACAGTCACAATCAAAAGTGAAAATCAAACTCCAACCGTCCAATGTCTGGGATCCACTCACAATCTTCTGGATTCCTCCAAGGGCTTGGGTCACTTATCCAGCTCTGCCCTTTGTAGCACACACCTTGTCTTCTAGGCTCCAGATGCCTGTACTCCACTGCTGCTGCTGTTCGTGGTGGTCATTCATGGTACTGGCATCTCTAAAACACTGTCTTACGCTGTAACTAGGCTTCACCAATAGCCTCTCATAGGCTCTCTTCATGGTGAAAAGCCTCAACTCCTTTGCATGACACTTTCAGTCCTGGGCCATCAATTGCAACTGAGGCTGCACCTTCACTAATGGCCTTCCATGACCTCTCACTGTGCTGAGCCTCAGCTGCTCTTCATGACCCCTCATGCCTTCAAAACCAGTACCACCTGGGTGATTCTTACATATTAGCAAGTCCTGCTGCAGCACAAGGTACAACCTTGGCTATCTCTGGAACACAACCTCTTTGTGCTCTCAGAAAACACTTCCCAGAAGATGTTACCTCAGTGATGCTGGTCTCTTCTTAATCTAATTTCTTAGCTCCAGCTAACCAGCATCAATAGTCCCAGTAATGCAAAGTTTTCACTTTAGTAGTTCTGATATCTTGTTAATCACAGCTGATTCTTCAGCCCCAGCTAACCAAAACCACAGAATCTTCACAATCAAAACAACATGGCCCTGATAAGAGTCTTTAATCTTCCCTCTGAAATTTCACAAGCCAGGCCTCCATCTCTGCACTGTTCTCAACATGACCTTCCAAGCTCCTACAGAATATCCCACAGAGTTCTTAACAACCAGTGGCTCTTCTAGCTCAAAGTTCCAAAGTCCTTCCACAGTCCTCCCCAAAACATGGTCAGGTTGTCACAGGAATACCCCACTCCTGGTACCAATTTGTCTTAGTCAGGGTTTCTATTCCTGCACAAACATCATGATCAAGAAGCAAGTTGGGGAGGAAAGGGTTTATTCAGCTTACTTCCACATTGTGAGTTGGATCCCAGACATTGATTTTGCTTTTGATTGTGACTGTGCCTTGATATTTCTCCCTCTTGAAGGAAGAAAGTATTTTAGTGGAGCCCACAGTTAAGAGACTTTGAATTTTAAAAGATATTGGACATTTTAAATGGATTGAACTTTTAATATGTAAAGACTGTGGGACTTTTAAAGTTATTTAGATCTTGGAGATAAATAAGAAAATAAGGGTTGAGGCTTAATAGTGATATGTTTGTGTGTTAAGTTGACAAGGGGTCAATTGTACTGGATGGTTTTGTGTGCCAACTTGACACAGGCTGGAGTTATCACAGAGAAGGGAGCTTCAGTTGGGAAAGTGCCTCCATGAGATCCAGCTGTGGAGCATTTTCTCAATTAGGGATCAAGTGGGTAGGGCCCCTTGTGGGTGGTGCCATCCCTGGGCTGGAAGTCTTGGATTCTGCCACACACACTTTACATGACAGCAGTTTATGAGGCAAAAGCTTCATGGAAGCCAGTCTCTTGCTCCTGCATTGTCTCCTTGGCATTCCCTAATTCAGAGGTATCCCAGATATATCCTTGCAAACTCACATGCTAGTTGCCCACCAAGGTATGATTTATTAATAGCTAGACAAAATTGGACATTGCTCTCTGACCTTTACCAATGTTCCAACATCTTAGCCAAACCCTGGCTTGGAATTTCGTAAAGAAAATTACCCATCCAGACTAATTGCCTCCGGCATTGTGGGTAGGGCATTGAAGCGTACAGAATGGGAGACTTATCCCAGTCAAGTAGAATCCTCATTCTCAGTCAGGTACTGCAGGTGAACCACTCTAGGAATTACCAAGAAAGAGACAAGTCTCTACTAGCCCAGAAGATTAGCATAGTGGGTGTTTTTACCTAGGATGGGTGGGACCTTGATCCGAGTGTGTGTGTGTGAGACAGTGTGCAGCAGTCAGCATTGAGCATTCGAGATTGAAGACTGGAGATTCGAGCCTCTACACTCCTGGCTGGCGCACTCGCAGCCCCTCCCCGCACCCCCCACCCCCCGGGACTCTGGCCAGGCTGCATGGGCCCAAGCGTGCTGGGAGCCCGGGGGTGCTACACCAGTTCAGAGGAGATGGCTGCTGTTTTAGATCCAGTGTGTTTCAGGTGACTTCAGAGGTTCCTTGACTATTGAGCTGCCAGATTTCCCTTTCTCTTTTGCAATGACTATAAAAGCCTCATGCCATTTTTGAGAAATACATTCAGATCCCACACTTCTTTGTGTCGACTCTATTTATCACACGCCAAATCCCTTGCCCACCTGGCCAGAATTTTCATCACACCGAGGAATAAGGGGTCCCCACAGAAACCCAGTCCATGGCAGGGTTCTATAAGAGAACAGGCTGAGCAAGCCAGTAAGGAACATCCCTCCATGGCCTCTGTGTCAGCTCCTGCTTTCTGACCTGCTTGAGTTCCAGTCCTGACTTCCTCTGGTGATCAACAGCAATGTGGAAGTAAGCTGAATAAACCCTTTCCTCCCCAGCTTGCTTCTTGGTCATGGTGTTTGTGCAGGAATAGAAACCCTGGCTAAGACAGACATTCAGGTTAATTATGCCTTTAAAACGTCAAGTCCAAAGGAAATCCCAGTTCCCTAAACCCTGAAATGTGCTTAATCTAGATTAGAGAAGGATTTCTGGCAGTTAGATAAAAGACAGCATTCCCCAGTTAACTGTGAAGCTGGTCCCCTCTACCAAAAGAAGTGGAGTCACTGGCCGATTGGATGGATGACGACAAGCTCACCATGGCCTCTGGGCTCCCTCCCTATCACAAGTCCCTGTTACACACTTCAGAGACCATGATAACACACTCCTCCTACCCTGACTATCTGCTCTATAAAGGTAAGGACTAGGTACTGGCTCAGGGGTTGAATCTAGAGACTCGTTCGGGCTGGGGTGGACGTAAGACAGGTTCTTAAATGCAGGCAAATAGTAACACAGGGCTGTGAGGCAGGGGTGGGGCGGGAGAGAAAGCCTCACCTGTTAGGAGCATTAACTGCTTTTTTTTTTTTTAAGATTTATTTATTTTTATGTATGTGAGTACACTGTAGCTGTACAGATGGTTGTGAGCCTTCATGTGGTGGTTGGAAATTGAATTTTTAGGCCCTCTGCTCGCTCTGGTCAACTCCGCTTGCTCAGTCCCAGCTCGCTCTGGCCCAAAGATTTATTTATTATTATATCTAAGTACACTGTAGCCGTCTTCAAACGTGCCAGAAGAGGGCATCAGATCTCATTACGGGTGCTTATGAGCCACCATGTGGTTGCTGGGATTTGAACTCAGGACCTTCAGAAGAGCAGTCTTACCCACTGAGCCATCTCGGTAGCCCCCATTTACTGCTTTTGTGGAGGACCTAAATTCAGTCCCCAGCACCTATATTGGGTACCGCACATCCCATCTCCTCCTGCCTCCTTACCCTAAACCTTCTCTAGTTCATGGACTTCCCTCCTTAATAACCCTACTATTACCCACTCTGCTCCTACCTTATTCTCTCTCTCACTCTCTCTCTCTCTCTCTCTCTCTCTCTCTCTCTCTCTCTCTTTCTCTCTCTCTCAGCACTGGCCATGTCCAGTCCTCTTTCTCTCTCTGCTCTGGACTCTTCTAGATACCTCTATAAGTAAAAAGCTCCTCTTTGTCATCCATACCCTGGAGTGGTCATGCCATCAGTTTATATACGGTGCCTTGTTGATAAAATAAACTACCCATTGGGACCTTTCGGTTTGCGGAGGTGGGGGTGGGGGGTTCTTGGGGCATGGGGGAGGGTCTTTCTCTTTCCTTTCGGTCTGAATCATAACTGAGGAGATGGTTCAAAATAACCATCTCAGCGCCGAGAAAGCAATCTACCGCTGTAATTCAATACGAAGCGTGGGCAGAGGCCATGGAGGGGCAGTTTCCCTAAAGGCAGCTACGCAGCAGCAGAGGGGTTCATTCGGGTTTCTGTCACTTCCACGAGCTTAAGGGGGACAGCTTCATCTGGCAGAAGTGGATCGTTTTACAAAGAGAGAAAACAAAGGAGGTAAATTCCTCTCCCTCCTGTGCACAACAGTGAGTTTAGATCTACCCCGCTGGTCAAGAGGTCATCTTTCAGATAGCGGACCATCCCCTCCCCTCGTGTGAACTCCTGATACCCTGGAGACCTCGCTAAGGCCGCTCTTGTCAAGGTATCTGCGGTTTGAAGACAGCCCCTCGCACCATTCCACGTGAACGTTCACCCACCTGCTCGGTCACCCTCTTGCAAAAGACAGCCAGCAGAAAGACGGCAGTCACGCTCGGGGTCAAACAGCTCTTAAGAATCTGCAAGTACTCAAACAGTATCTCACTGGGCGCCATTTCTATAATGGGGATCCACACAATGGTGACGGCCAGCAGGATTATAACGAAAAACCTGTGAATTAAACCAACACTCAGTGACGATCTGAAGACTTTTTTCCCCCTGCAAGTCCTAACTAGTAGCTTTTCCTTCCGGTTATCATTATGACTGCCGCTGTTGTGATTATGATCTCTTTTGGGCAAAGTTAGGTGGCCTGCCGAGACTATGTATCCCTCAGTGTTTGAAACACAGGCACTATAGATCTCTACTAGAATCTATTGGATCTACGACGCCATTTAAATCAGGTGTTTCTCTGTTCGTTTTTTCGGTACAGTAAGTTGGAGAGACTGGACTATTGACGTCACCCACGCTATTAAGTTGGGACTAATCTGTTTCTTTGTATCTGGTGGTGTTTGTTTTATGAAGTTGACTTCACCAGGATTCCTTTCTTGATCATTATGAAACAACTCTCTTCATCCTTTCAGATTAACTTTGAAGTCTATTTTGTTCCAATAGCAATACCTTTCTTATTTCCTAGTTCCAATTGCTTGGGATGCGTTTCCCCATCCTTTTACTTAACGTGGCATCCATTTTGGTGGTAAAATACATGTCTTGAGGCAGCAAAGAGATGAGTGCCGTTGAGATTTTTTTTTTTTTACCCCAATCTCTGAAGGCACAAGGTCTCTGTGCTCACAAAGAAGCACTGGGAAACCAGGAATATTAAACATGCACCCTTGGGGCTGGTGAGATGGCTCAGTGGGTAAGAGCACCGATTGCTCTTCCGAAGGTCCTAAGTTCAAATCCCAGCAACCACATGGTGGCTCACAACCACCCGTAATGAGAACTGACTGACGCCTTCACCTGGTACGTCTGAAGACAGCTGCAGTGTACTAATTTATAATAATAAATAAATATTTGGGCCTGAGTGAGCGGGGTCTACTGGAGCGAGCTGGGATAACCAGAGCGAGTGAGGTTGACCAGAGATAGCAGAGGCCCTAAAGTCAATTCCCAACAACCGGATGAAGGCTCACAACGATCTGTACAGCTAGTGTGTACTCGTATACATGAAATAAATAAATAAATCTTTAAAAAATAAAATAAACATGCATCCTTGTTTCTTCAAAGGAAGAGATATATAACTTGGTTTTTGCCCACAGAGCTTGAAAAGGAAGTGGCTAATGGGCTGGTGATCTGCGATATGTGTAGAACCTTCCCATACGTGCTCCTCTACACTCTTTTGTTTACCTCAGTCATTCTCCCTAGAACCTTGGGTGTTGTTTCTCAGTCAGTAGAACCCACCTGTATGGGAGAAATCACACATGCTTTACAAACAGGAGTGGAGGTGGTTAATAGCCTGGTGGCCTTTGTGCTACCTGTATGACTGAGACCACACCAGATCCTCCCCAAGATCCTTAAGATGTCATGTGTAGTCAGTCTATAGAGCCCATCTTCATGAAAGAGATCTAGAGTGGAAATTTCTGGTTCTGTCGTGTGATACAGACTCCTGTGATGTTTTGCTGAAGCAAGACCCGGGAGAGGACATGCGATGTCTGGAGAGAGTTTAGGTAGGACTCAACCGACAGTGATTGTCTTAGTCAGGGTTTCTATTCCTGCACAAACATCATGACCAAGAAGCAAGTTGGGGAGGAAAGGGTTTATTCAGCTTACATCCACATGGCTGTTTATCACCAGAGGAAGTCAGGACTGGAACTCAAGCAGGTCAGGAAGCAGGAGCTGATGCAGAGGCCATGGAGAGATGTTCTTTGCTGGCTTGCTTGCTTCTTCTCCTGGCTTGCTCAGCCTGCTCTCTTATAGAACCCAAGACTTCCAGCCCAGGGATGGCACTACCCCTTTGATCACTAATTGAGAAAATGCCCCACAGCTGGATCTCATGGAGGCATTTCCCCAACTGAAGCTCACTTCTCTGTGATAACCCCAGCCTGTGTCAAGTTGACACACAAAACTAGCCAGTACAGTGATGGAACGCTAGAGTAGCTATGCAAAGCTTGCTGCTGGGCAATGCTTCATTCATCTTGAATCTTCACTGATCTTTACTTCGCTGAGAGAGGCCAGGCAGAGAACTTCTCCTAGCATCCCCGCTGCTTCTGGTCTCTCCCACCGCCTGGCTGTTTTTGCTGGATCCCATCACCAGTGCTGATCTGTGTTTGGTGACATTTTTGAACTGGACTGTTGGCATCCTGACACTACTGACTTGGGCTGCTGGTATCCTGACAACAGAGATTGGAATCACCACAAAGAACTACTTCTAAACAGGTCCACATTCGCTTGTCCTATTTAACCATCTTTTCTCCCCTACCTTTGGATGGTGGGCTAGAAGTGTTTGAGAACCCTTCTTAAAGTAGGCTTTGAAATAACTAAGCCTACAGAGATGTGGTTTGATGTGGTCATGCTTTAAGCTTTATACTGCACACACAGAATTGAGTTGTGTGTTAACAGGAAGCTTTTTTTTTCTAAAATTGTGTTGTACTTAAATATGTCTAAAACAAACTGTTCGGTGTCCAAGACTCAAGTTTAAAGTAAAACTGGCTGCTGATTTGTGTTGAAACAGAGCTCCTTCTTGGCTCGTGTGGACCAACAGTCTGTTGGATGTGGTGTATGCTGAGGTACCCCATGCACACACCAATCTGTCAGTCTGTGTCTCTTTATTACAGAATTAATACCATTAGTATTCAGGATTCTTGAACTAAGCCCTAATTCCTGCCACTTTGCTGAGTCAGCCGTGTTTCATCGTTTCTTATTTCTCATTTGCTTACCCACTCTTCTGGTGTGCTTTATTCTTCCCTGTAGCCTTGTGAACGTGTTTTTCTTTCTCTTCAGTCCAAAGGATTCCTTCAAATACAGTCTGTAGAGCCTGGTTTAGTAGTCATAAACTCCTGTGAACTGTTTTTTTTTATCGTAGGGAGGTGTTTTAGTTAGGGTGTGACTGCTGACACTATGGCCAAGGCAACTCTCATAAGGACAACATTTCATTGGGGCTGGCTTCCAGGTTCAGAGGTTCAGTCCATTATCATCAAGGCGGGAGCATGGCAGCGTCCAGGCAGGCATGGTGCAGGAGGAGCTGAGAGTTCTGCATCTCCATCTGAAGGCTGCTAGCAGAATACTGACTTCCAGGCAGCTAGGATGAGGGTCTTACAACCCACACCCACAGTGACACGCCCACTCCAACAGGCCATGCCCACTCCAACAAGGCCACACTTCCTAATAGCGCTTCTCCCTGGGCCAAGCATATTCAAACCATCACAGGAGGTTTTTCTCCTTCGATTATGTGATGGGATCTGATGCCCTCTTCTGGTGTGTCTGAAGACAGTGACAGAGTACTCATATACATAAATAAATCTTAAAAAAAAACCAGTTTTCCTCAGGATTAAATAAAATAATAGGTCATCTTATATAAATATCCTTTGATGGACTATTTAGGAGAGGTAAATTACATTATGCTCATTTTTATTCTCATTATAATCAATAGTTCCTTTTTTAAACCACATGGAAACAATATCATCTCAAAGCTGCATAAAAAATACCACCACCACCACAACCCCTGGCTGTCAAGATGGCTCAGCGGGTAAGAGCACTGACTGCTTCTTCTGAAGGTCCTGAGTTCGGATCCCAGCAACCACATGGTGGCTCACAACCACCCGTAATGAGATCTGACGCCCTCTTCTGGTGCGTCTGAAGGTAGCTACAGTGAATTACTCCGGAGCAAGCAGGGCCAGAGCGAGCAGGGCTGGCAGAGGTCCTGAGTTCAATTCCCTTCAGTCACACACATGATGGCTCACAGCCATCTGTACAGCTACAGTGTACTCATACACATAAAATAAAATAAAATAAATCTTTAAAAAAAATACCCCCACAGACACCCACACGGACTGAGGAAAAAAAAACAAACACTAATTCTATGTCAAGTATTAACGGCCTACTTCCCAGACAGTCACTGACATCTCTGACTGGCATGACTGGGCACCTCACCTGCCAGCTACCAT
>JADRCD010139012.1:0-14097 GCA_019843815.1 Montemys delectorum | reverse complement strand
GGCACTGTCTGCAGCAGCGGCCATTACATCTCCACACCTAACTTTGGGTTTTCTGCCTCCCTGTTGTTCCCTGTCTGACAAGAGGCAAACGGCTCTTGCTGAGGGCCTCGAGCTAGGCCCCCATTTCATTTCCTAAGAGCAAGAAATTGACCTGAATATCTTTTATGGATCTGCATTCCTGAACCCAGTGGTGACCTTTGCTACATCACATATGCACTCCAGGAAGCTTAAGCATTCTTTGAGATTTAGGAAAACCATTGCCTCTAGAAATGGTTTGCTCACTTTTCTGGTACCAAGTACAGTATTTCTTGAAGTTAATGCATTTTGAGCTGTGAGGCTTTCAGTTTGGTCATAGTCGCTTCACAAATGACAACCCCCCTTTCTTGCAATTGAAACACTGGACATTTTGATATCTGAGGCCTCTAACTGTAGCTTGACCCATTGCATTTGCATGTGTGGTGGTTTGAACAGGTTAGGCCCCCACACACTCATGTGTTTGAATTCATGGACTACAGGGAGTGACACTATTAGGAGGTATGTCCTTGTTAGAATAGGTGTGGCCTTGTTGGAGAAAGCATGTTGAGGTGGGCTTTGAAGCTTTGTGCTCAAACTCTGCCCACTGAAAAGAGGGAGGCTCTTTCCTGGCTGCCTTGAGATAAAGATGTAGAGCTCTCAGCTCCTGGTCCAGCACCATGTCTGCCTGGATACTGTCATGCTTCCTGCTAGGATGATAGTGGACTGAACCTCTGGAACTGTAAGACAGCTCCAAGTAAATGTTTGCCTTTATAAGAGTTCCTGGCTGGAGAGATGGCTCAGTTAAGAGCATTGACTGCTCTGCTGAAGGTCCTGAGTTCAAATCCCAGCAACCACATGGTGGCTCACAACCATCCGTAATGAGATCTGCCGCCCTCTCAGGGGTGCCTGAAGACAGCTACAGTGTACTTACATATAATAAATAAATAAACCTTTAAAAAAAAAAAGAGTTGCCTTGCTCATGCTGCTCTTCACAGTAGTAAAACCATAACTAAGATAGCATGGTAACACATTAGAACCAATGCTGGTCATATCCACTCACCCATAGGTGCTGCTCCCCCATTTAATGGTCTAATAATATTCATGGTTTCTTCCCTCTACCAGGTTAGCCAATGCAATTCCAGACCAGCATCTGGTACAGCTGTTACCAACCCCTTCCAGTCTAGAGGAATAACTCTACTTTGTGTAGACTAGTTATTTAGAATTTGTTTCACTTAAGGAGAGTGCACCCCATACGAAATCATGGCCTCTTGGATCAATCGTTGCTGTGGGACAGCATCCTATCTTGTTCCACAGCATTAGCAGGCATATGTTGACTACTGAGAAAGCTGGTGGTGATCTTGTAACCCTGGGCCACCCCTCTCCCGACTCTGGCAGTGCTGCTGTTTTGAGATTAACCCTTTCTTTTGAAATAGGTTGTTCCATCAGATTGTCCTCCCGCTTTTTTCGGCTTTTCTCGGACCCAATGGCTCTCTGCCAGTTTCTTTCCCTCTTTCCTCCTGTGGGAAGCTCCTGTTCTCAGTCACTGAGACTGAGCCCTTTTCTCTTTTTTCCCCAGTGCTCCTCACCTACCCAGCACTTCCATCTCCACCCACAACCTCTCTAGTTGCCTCCTAACTCTGCAACTCATTCAGAAATGACAGAGTAGGGGCTGGAGAGATGACTCAGAGGTTAAGAGCACTGACTGTTCTTGGAGAGGTCTTGAGTTCAATTCCCAGCAACCACATGGTGGCTTACAGTCATCTATCTGTACAGTCATCTGAAATGGAATCTGATGCCCTCTTCTGTTGTGTCTGAAGACAGCGATAGTGTACTCACATATACAAAATAAATAAATCTTAAAAAAAAAAGATTTGTTTATTAAAAAAAAAAAAAGCTGATTGTGGTAGTGCACACCGGTAGGATTTGCTGAAGGAGGCAGAGGCCAGCTTGGGCTATACATTTTGCTGGGCAGTGGTGGCGCACACCTTTAATCCCAGCACTTGGGAGGCAGAGGCAGGCAGATTTCTGAGTTCGAGGCCAGCCTGGTCTACAGAGTGAGTTCCAGGACAGCCAGGGCTACACAGAGAAACCCTGTCTCGGAAAAAAAAAAAAAAAAAGGCAGTGTGTATGACACCCCCTTCTTCCCCTTCAGCCATTTTGCTTGTTTGTTTGTTTGTTTGTCTCTCAGGTCCTCCATTTCCATCTGCAATTTCCTTAACTGCTCAAACATTCTTCCAACTTTTTTGAAACAGAAAATATGAAGAAGGAAAAAAAAAACACAGAAAATCCCCCTTTGGGAGTAAAGCGAGAGCTGCCCCAGCAGTATCAGCTGCAATACTTTTTTTGCTGGTGTCTTGAAAAAGAAAACTCCAGGCCTTCATTGCCTGCCATTTTCTCTACAGCATTTGAAATCAGATTTCCCATTTTTATCCTTAACTTTTGAGCCCCATATTGAGATGTCACTTGTAGCTGGCAAAACCATGCCTCTGCTAGAGCATGAGGCAAATCATAGTCAACTGCTGCAGCCCGTCCAAAGCAGCCCCACATCCTTAAACCTGGGATTAAAGCAAAAGCAAATTATTATAATATTTCTGCACTTTCAAAGAATCCAAAATTTCAGATTTTCAAAAATAATCACATCTCATCCACCTTTGAGTTGTTTCACTACAGCACCCCCTGCAGAACTCTGGCCCACACCCTGGTCTTCCCAGCACTCACATCAATGTCCTAGGGAGGAATTCCTCAGCTCCACATTTACACAAAGGTCTCTTACGGCCTGGAGAGATAGCTTGGCAAGCTCATAGGTGCAATCCCCAGAATACATACTAAAAAAAAAAAGGAAAGAGAAGAAATGGTCAGTCATGATGGTACGGGAAAGGCAAAACAGTGGGTCGTGGGCTCCATGGCCCATCAGGCTGGCCCAATTGGTGACCCCAGGCCCCAGTGAATGACCCTTGGGTTTGTCCTCTGACCATACACAGATGTCACACATACACACACACATTGAGAGAGGGAGGGGGGAGAAGGGAGACCTGCTCTACTGTCATGCTTTCCACATCTGTCAGGTGTCAGGGAACAACTGGAAAGTCTCTGAGAAGAGAACACAGGTGATCGCACAGACTGAGCTACAGCCCACCAGTTCCATGTGCTGGCTTACTCCCCTGAGACGGGGCCTGTGGGAAGAGGGAGGGTAATTAAAGCCAAACGAAGCCATGAGGGTGAGGTCCTGAGTAAGGGTGTTAGTGTTCTATAGAAAGGGACATTGAAAAGTTAGGTTTCTCTTTCCTGATTCACAGAGAAGGGGTCCCAAGAGGGCACAAGAAAATGGTAATCTACAAACTAAAAGAAAAGGCTTTGGAATGGGGTGAACCTGACCTGTTTGGAACTCACAGGTTCCAGCTTCCAAAACAGTGAGAAAATGAGCTTCCCTCGTCCACACAGAGTCCTGCACCTGCTCTGGGGCTAGGGCCCTGGAATGGCCTCCTCTGCATCAATCAAGGCCAGTCAAAAGGATTTCGTTCCCAAAAAACGGAATATCTGTGACTCTGGGGAAAACCTTACTCCACTGGAAACAAGATGAAGCCAGAGCCCAGAGGCAGGAAGATCAAGAGTTCACGATCCTTCTCAGCTACATGGTGTTTGAGGCTAGCCTCAGCTACATAAGACTATGTCTCAAAATAAAGAGGGCCCGCAAGATGGCTCAGCAGGTAAAGAAGCCTGCTGCCAAGGCCCTTTGACCTCTAGAAGCCTCTTGGTGGAAGAGGAGGACTGACTCCTATTAACTGACCTTTGAATTCTACAGATACGCTGTGGCATACACATACTCATCTATAAATAAATTCATAATAAGAGTATTTTAAAAAAGAGTAATTAAAAAAAAAAAAAAAAAAAGCCTTTTGGGACCAGGAGCCTTCTGACCCTGGCTACAGGTCCTCTAACAGAAAGGAGTTCGGCAGACCTCAGATCCACTTGCAATCATGAAGGGAAGAACAAGCACACAGGACAGGAGGGACCTGCCCAGTGTCTCCTGGGAACTGCAGCTGGAGGCCACACTCTGATCCACTGTCCAGAGCTGAAGCCCAAACGGAGGGGAGCAGAGCTGGAACCCAAGGGCTACAAAAAAATACAGGGAGGAAGAGTGAAGTGCTCCCTCGGAATGTTGAGGAGGGACAAAAGACAAGGAGAAGGCAGGCACGGCTGAGACAGCCAGCCACCTGCGCCTGAGGACCGGCTCATTCTAAAGACCTGACTCTTTCCAGGCAAAGCAGGAATGTAGGGCTGGGGGGTGGAGGGTAGGAGGACTCAGCTGCTCAAGATCAAGGTGAGAGGCTTAGACTGAGCTCCAGGGAATCTGTGAGCAGGGCGGGTGAGCAGGGGCCCTCCCGCCCATCAGCTCCAGCTATGAAGTTCACCGGCACAGGTGGGACTCTTGTTCGTGTCCACACAGGCCTTTGCCTTGGGTCGGAAGCTCCGTGTCTATTTTGGGCTACCGGCTGCCCAAAGTAGTGGTTTTTCCTCTCACGGGCAGGATAGAGCTTCCAACCTGACCTCTGGAAAGGAGAAGGGAGACTAACAGTTGCTGGGACCTATGACCCCCCCCCACACACACACACCTCCGTGGCCACAGGCCACTAGAGTCAGTGTGTCACTTCCTACAGAAGCAGTGAATAGGAGCGGCTGTTACAGGTGGTGACCCTCCCAGCCCCAGGGTTCCTTCTCCCAGAAGCCTGGGGCCACCCTGCAATACAGTCTGACAGCCAGAGCTTCACCTTTCAAAGAAAGATATTTTAAAGAAGCGGGAAGTGGGGCTGGGGGGACGGGACAAGGAGCCGCTCGGGCTTTGGCAAGCTGATTTCTTTTCGTGGGGGCGGGGAGGGGTGGTCTTCCTCTGTTTCACCAGCAACTGAAAACTGGTTTTGGATTTTAGATTTTTCTAATTTCAGATCAACAAGATTATGTGTTTATAGTCATCTCAAGTCAAATCAAATCTAAACATTGGGAGTTGTTGTAGATCCGTGGGGTGAAGAAGGGGTGGGGGTTGACGCCTTGAGTCACATGACTTTTATGCAGCAGAAACTTAATGAGAAACACACCACATTCCCAGAACCCTCTTTCTAGTCTGGGCTCCCGCAGAGATAAAAGGTCACTAGAAGAGAAGGAGGGAGCGGGCAGGAGCCTGTGGAGCCGAGAGGCGCTGTTTGACTGGAAAGTAGGCCCAAATTTCAGCCGAGCTGCAATCGGCCGATAGTCTAACTGATTGTTTTCTTTGAATGCCAGATGTGAAGAGCCTTCATAAAGGAACCTCAAACATCATCCATTTAAAAACAAATCGACCCAAGCAGTATGCATTGTGGCATAAAAGGGAACTTTGCAATTCCAGACTGTAGGGAAAGCCGAGCAGCCAGGCTGGGAGAGAGGACGGGCGGAGACTGTGCGTCCCGCTGCTGCCCCCTGCAGGCCGCGAGCCACAGAGCAGCCGAGGGAAGCGGGCGGCTCGCCCTAGGTCAGCAGATGCAGTCAAGGCGAAGATGGCTGCAGAGTTCTGGACTGGGCATATCTCAGAAGGCAGAGAGGTGGGCGTCTGCACACACATAGCCTCAGACGATCACTAGTTCTGCTAGGCGGAGACCTCAACTGCTTTCGCAGAAGAGAAACTGCACGGGTCTGTGAACTGGGGGTCATGATGATGACGCTGGTTTATCCAGCCCTCCTCCACACATCAGTGTCGCTTCCATGAGCCTGTGCCCAAAGATCGCCATCTCAAGGCTCCTGTGTCCAAGCTAAAGCCAACACACCCAAGAGGAATCTGGCCCGATGCCCCAGCCATGTGCATGCAACCAAGACTGAGGACACACTGTACTTCTGGGTCTCCATCCTTAGCCTCATCCTTAACACATATTTTTTTTTTTTTAAAGTTTTTTCGAGACAGGGTTTCTCTGAGTACCCTTGGCTATCCTGGAACTGACTCTGTAGACCAGGCTGGCCTCGAACTCATAAATCCGCCTGCCTCTGCCTCCCAAGTGCTGGGATTAAAGGTGTGTGCCACCACTGCCCGGCCCTTAACACATCTTAAACTGCCAAGGCAGAGTTCAAAAAGACTTGCAGAGCTCAGAACATCGGAGCTGCCTCTGATCCCAGCGTCCCCGGGGTCTGTATTTGTACGCACGTACGTACGCACGCACGCACCGCCCTGGCTGTTCATATCTGCACCCAAGGGCTGACTGTATACACTGTGGCAGTATGACTCCTGGGTGCACTACAAGTCATTATCAGTCGCTTGGGGCCAGTGACCTCTAGGGCTGGGCCTAAAAAGTCCCTTCCAAGTGAAGGACAGTGAAGTCAGTGTGGGACCCGCGGCAGCCAGGTCCCGCTTCCAGAGACACTTTGGGTGCGGTTGGTCTAAGACTTGTCACTTGAGTATTTCTTCCATTGCTGAGAACCCCTAAGAGGCCCACTCGTCTCCCCAGCCTCATCTCTCATCAGGGCTCCTGGTCCGATGATCATGGAGTCAGCCTGCCCACTCCCACCTTTGCCTTTGCTCCAAGTTCCCTCACCATCTGTCTGACCTTCTATACACATTGTTCCTCCCTTCCCCCATGCCCCACCCCTGCATTCCTCCAGCGCTCACTGACCTCGTCACTGCCCCGCTGGCCACCTTCCTGTCCTCAGTGCTCCTGGAAAGCATTCAGCGAATATTTGGCCCTGTTCCACTAATGACTTCTCATGTACAAATAATTCCCAGTGGTCAGGGACTGCTCTTGAGAACCCTACCTGTACCTGTGTGACTGTTGGCTTTGGAATCGTCCCAGACGTTTCCTTCAGTCACACGCCTTCCTCGGGGCTAGAGACAGAGGCTATTTTGACCCGGTGTTAGTTGACCATAATGACCTGTGGCCAGTCTAGGGAGGAAGCAAGGCAACGACTCCACGAGTTTTCCCTATCACTAGGGAAAACCCTCCTGTTACCAGCCTGCGCCGGCATCTGAGCACCACCTAGTGGCAGGTGTTGGACATGGCATCCACCTGTGCATGCCCTTCCACAGCCTTTTAGTATGAAATGAACACTTTTGAAAACCACAGCTCATCCGTATCCTCCCACCCCCCACCCTTTGCGATGTGATTTATATACCCTAACCTGGGCAGCTTCCTTGGGTGCATCTACATATCCTGATCTCACCAACCTTGCTAACTGTAAACCTGGCCAGGCTGATCTGGGGTGTCTCTCTTGCTCCCCTTTAAAGTCAGAAGGAATCTAGGATGCACCAAAGGCAAAGTGTAAAGAAATGAGCACAGCTGTCTAAAGACCTGAGTTCTAATACCTCTAGCTTCGACAAGAATGAGGTGGGCTTGGGTAAGCTATTGGAGCACGGCACCTGTCCCTGCCTGTGGCACCAGGAGGAGTCTCCATCTCATATGCTGCGTTGTGATGTAATGAGTTTGCCAAGAGAGTGTGTGACACTTCTCACCAAGAAGCCAGGGGAAGCCAAGAGAAAGGCTGTGTGCTCAGATGCACGTGGCGCTCTTCCTTGCGCTGGCTTAAGCCAGAGCTCATCTCCCTACCATGCCGTGCCCCTCCTCCCACTGACTGGCATCAGGTTGAACAGTGATCCCCACCCCTAGATTCTTTTTTCCTGTGTGCTCTTGACATGTGTGCCCAACACAGGGCCCTGTATGCAGTGGGCAGTCAGGCTCCCTCCGTGTTGACTCATTCAAATACAAACTGAGGAAAGGGTCCCTCCAGGAACAGCAAGATGCACCTCTGTTTTCTCCACAGCCCTGCCTGCTTCAGCTTTGCTGCCCTCCTGTGAGGTAGAGATGGACTCTGCTCATCTGCAGGCTGCTCTGTGTCACCCACCCACACAGCATCTGACTCTCAGGTGAACTGGCAGCTGATGCTCCTTGCCTGGCAGTTCCAAGCACAGAGTGATTTCTGGCAGCTGGAGCTGGGAGATGCTGAGCAACCCCTCTGCTTCTCAGCGCCCTCACGGGAAACCCAGATGCAACAAGAGGCCCCAGCTGGGAGCAGTCCTAGTGGATCCACCTGCCAGACCCTGACCTGTGCTCTCCTAAGTGACTGCTGCAGCTCAGCCAAGCTCTGCTGTGTGGGACCAGAGCTGCACAGAGAAGCTGTGAATACAACCAGCTATGCCAGGGTTTAATTATCCACTGTTAACACTGTGAAACTGTGAACAGGGCAGAAAAGATGGCTCAGTGGGTAGAGGCACTTGCTGCCAAGCCTGATGATCTGAGTTCAATGCCTGGGCCCCACATGGTGGAAGGGGAGAACTCATTCCCAAAAATTGTCCTCTGACCTCTTACAAATATAATACACCACCACCACCACCACCACCACCACCACCACCACCACCACCACCCACCCACCCACCCACCCACCCACCATTTTCTTAAATTAAACACCTAAGTAGATAAATAAAAACTGTGAACACTGTGTGAGCCACACACGGAACCTCTATCACACATCCACGTCTGATGTTGCCCTGACTGGCATCTTTGAAATCAACACAAGATACAAAGTGTCAAGTCTTAGGTTGGGGAGGCTGAAGGACTGGCGTTCAGATGCTGGGGCTGGAGCTGGGCTGTGAAAAAAGCTGAGGGGAAGTGGGCAGCCCCGCCCCCGCCCCCGGGCTCCACCCTAGGGTAACTGCATTTGAATGAGCTGGGGCGGATCCTGAGGGTTATAATTAGCTCTCGCTTTGGGATTCTGTTGATTGCTTAGGAAAATGTGCTGGGGCTGATTTCACTTTCCGATCTTGTACCACTTTAATGAAAATTTATTACCAGCAGCTTCCTGAACCGGAAAGGAAGAAATTGAAAATACACATCTGTGTATAAGTAAACAGACGTGTGGAATGAATGCATTCTTTTTAGATGAGAGACCTGACTTTGGCTTATGAAAAATGAATAAGGGGCCTTTGGCTTTCCACATGAAAGGAAGTACCAGAAGAGACAGTGAGTAACGAAGGCACAGTGTTAAGGGTGTGTTTGGGATAACCATGGGCAGTGGAGAAAGCATTAAGTTTAAAATCAAAAGATCCGGGGCCAAGAGATAGCTCAGCATGTTAAAGCCTTCAATGTGAGAAGTTCTATCCTTAGCCAACCCCTCTCCCACCAAACCACCAAAAAAGCAAGCTGGGCATGGTGGTGCACACCTTTAATTCCAATACTTGGGAGGGAGGCAGGGGCAGGTGGATCTCTGTAAGTTCCAAGTCCAGCCTGGTCTACAAAGTGAGTTCCAGGACAGCCAGTGCTACATGGAGAAACATTGTCTCAGTGGAAATATGTGTGTTAGCATACATCTATAAGCCAAGCATGCCTCCTTGGTGAGATAGAAGGCAGAGACTGGAGAATTGCCTAAAAGCTCGCTGGACAGCTAGCTTATAGTATACAAGTCCGCAGCAGAAATGACTGCCTACAACTCTATAACTCTGACTCCAGGGATCAGAGCCCTGCACAAATGCATGTGCACACCTGCACACGCACACACACACACACACACACACACACTGTCAACCCAAAGTATGACTTAAATTCAAGTGCCAGGAGGGTGTGTCCAATCTTTTGGCATTGCCACATGACACTATCGTCTACAAAGTTCGTGCTATGTTCAAGTAACATACCATGAGCCCTCCCTCCAGTTTAAAAAAAAAAAAAATCCCACTTTAAGTTCAGAGTTTTGTGTTGGGTCAAGTCCATAGCTGTGCTTGGCTCTCTGCAGCCGTTGGACTGTGGGTTGGACATACTGCACATTACTTTACCTCTTCACGATAGTTACTACTTCAGCCCTGGGAAGGATTCCTTTGACTAATGAGTGGGAAGGAGTAAGCTGCTCACGGGCTGATGCAAGCACACATTCTCTGCCTTCCCAGTGTGGCTAGTAACATTCCAGGTGGTGGAGCCTATGGCTGGAGTCCATCAAGGAAGCAAGCACACAGAACACAGGTCCTGTCAAACTCACGACACACATGTAGATGAGCAAGAAATAAACACCACTTATTTCAATCATCACAATATGGTGGACTGTTAGTCCAACATAGCCCAATCCACCTCCACTACAAAGTCTGTAAGAGCCAATATACACTTAGAGTAGTCAGGATATAAAGTGAATAAAGAAAGAAAAACAAATTAATCCAGGTACCAAGGGGCGGTGGTGGAAATAAACTACACAAGGTTGGAAAGATGGCTCAGCAGTTAAGAATGTTTGATCAGGCCCCAGAACCCATGAGTGGCAGCTCACAACTGCCTATGACTCCAGCTCCCGGAGATCTGACACCCAATTCTGGCCTCCTTAGGCATCTACACACACACACACACACACACACACACACACACACGAATAGAAAATGTGCACGTGTGTGTCCACATTTATAGAAAGCATGCACATGTATGTGCACATGCACATATGATTTAATAAACGAATCTTAAGAGAATAAAATTTGTGCTCTTCTATTTTATTCCCCAGCAACATGCGTGACCGACTGCATGAGTCAGCGAAGACACTGAGTGACTCCCCTGCCAGCATCGCACTTCTGCCCTGTCCTCTACCCCGCTTTTGTATTTCACATATAATACTATGTTGACATGTTGATCGTTCTGTGAATTTCCCTCAAGACAAGAATCCTGCCTTTTCATCTATATTTCTCAAATTACAAGGGTAACAAGGACACACAATTAAACCAACAAACAAGACGTAATTCTCTTGGAAGCAAAACAAAACTCTGAACAGGTTGTACAACTGGTTCAAACAGGTTTATCCCTCATTAGTCATCAAGTGAATGCAAATTAAAAGCCACAGTGAGATACAATTCCAGCAATCAGAAAGGAAAGTCAAAGAAACTGGAAACAATGTAGCTGCTCTCTGGCTGGCTCTGAGGCCGCACAGGAGGGAGCCCAGGCCTGGTGTTCTGGCCTGGTCAACAGTCAGTAACTCCAGGGGGTCACAAGCCGTGGAGGGGAACCGCCTGCTGCTGTTTTACTAAACTACTGTGGCCTTCTAAATGTTTGTTTTAGACTCTAGACCGGTGCTGCCTCAGCCTTGGCTGGAAGCAGCTTCTATGTGCTGTACTTAGCACTTAATACGGAGACTCACAGCTGCCAAGGTGCTGAGATTAAGTGACTATTTGGGGCTAGCCCTAAGTGGGACTTTTGGTCAACCCCTGGAGGAGGAACACAGAGAGTGTGGGAGCTGCCTGATGTGGTAGTGTACAGCTTTGAGCCCAGCCCTGGGAGGCAGAGGCAAAGCTCTGTTTCAGGCCAGTCTTTTCTATGCAGCAAGTTCTTGGCCAGGCAGGCTACACAGTGATAGCCTGTCTCGAAATAAAATGAAATGGAATAAGATAAAATATAAAGGAATGTAAGAGCTGGGGGATGGGGTGGAGGGTTGGGAGGAAGGGTGGGAGGAGGGATGAAGGGAGAGTTGTTCTCTGGACTTGATACTACACCCATGAACACACTACAGCTGTGGTTATCGACCAAGAGCAAGCCAAGGAGATCTGTGGACACTCCACTGGACAACATCAGTTAGCCTCAGTGGGTTGAGGGGCAGGGCAGACACAGAGAGAAGACAGACAGACAGACAGACAGCAGACACACAGAGAGAAGGTTGGAAGAAAAAGTGGGAGGTAGTGAATTGGAGTGCACAGGACAGTAAAGAAATGGAGAGGAAAGTTGGGGTGTATATGACTAATATACATTGTTTGCATGTGTGTAGTTATTGAAGAATAAATAAAAGATATTCTATTTAAAAAAAAAAAAAAAAAAGACCAGAGATGCAGGCTGGTGGACCAGGGCAGCCTTCACATCCCCAGAGGGAATGTGAGAATGTTCAGTCACTGAGCACATGAAAAAGTATACTCACCATCCCATCCCACCATTCCACCCCTTAGACCTTTATCTAAGAGGAATGAAATCCCATGCTCCTGTATCCACGCTGACCACAACACATTGCACAGCTAAGCCAAGTTAAGTATCTGTTGTTTCACAGTTCACAGGGTAGGGCATGGGTGGAGCCCAGCTGGAGCCTCTGCTTCAGGACGTCCCAGAAGAGCCCTGTGATGGTTAGCTTTGGCAATGTGTCAACCTGGGATCACCTGAGGAGAGAGTATCAATGAGGGACTGTTCACAGTGGGTTGGTCTGTGAACATGTCTGTGGGGGACCATTGTAGCTGAGTTAAGTGGTGAGGAAAGAGCCAGCCCTCAGTGGGCGGCACCATTCCCTAGGCAGGCAACCCTGCACTGTTTGAGAGTAGAAAGCTAAGCTAAGCACAAGCAAGCACACATTCATTTCTCTCTGTTCTTGGCTATGCCTGTTTCGTGACCAGCTGTTTGGAGCTCCTGCCTTGACTCCCCCACAGGGACGAACTGTATGTAACCTAGAATTGTGAGCAAAACTTGAACCCTTTCTCCCTTAAGGTGCTTTTTATCTGTACACTTTCTAACTGAAACAGAAACAATATTAGGACAGTCTCCATCAGCAGGGAGTGAGGAGGGACTCACTGAAGACCAGCTAAGAAGACGCCTTTCCAGACTCACAGGATGCTGTTGGGACTTGCTTTCTTGAAGACTTTCAACAGAGCGCCTCAGTTTCTCTCTAGCTATTGACTAAAGGCCACCCAGTTCCATGCCATGAGTGCCTCTCCCGAGGGTGGCTTATCTCATCAAAGACTGTAGGAGTTCATGATGTTGGCTAAAAAAGCAGGAGAAATAATGTAGCACATTTGCTCTGTACACTGGATACATGCAGTGCCCACAGCAGCCACAAGAGGGAGGGCAAAGAATTCCCCAGGAACTAGAGTTACAAAGCTGTCCTATGGGAAGGAAGTCAAAGTAGGGTGTGCGAGCTGCAGGAGCAGCCACTGCTTAACCACCAAGCCTCCAGAGGCATCATAGAGGGTGATTTAATTGTTTGGAATTTTGGTTGTGTTTGTTTGCTTTGTGTGGGAGCTATTAGCGCAGCATCAGACAGAACCATTTCTGGTGTAAAGTTTTTCACTTCTGTTGAGACAGGGATAAGAGACCACTCACAATGGTCCAGGGGAAGTGTCAGGGGTGCAGACCATTCACGACGACACTGTGCAGTGAAATTCACAGCCCTTCTGAACATTATTCAAAGATAATGGCCCAGGAAGAGGACTTTGCTCAAAGATGGCTTTGGAACTTTGAAGTATGGGCCAAAGACATGGTTCAGTAGAAATCAAGGCTTGCCCCTAAGCCTGACAGCCTAAGTTCAATCCCCTGGGCCCCACAAGCTGTTCTCTCATGTCCTCATATATGCTGCAGAATATGTACAAGTGCACATACACACATGCATAAATAAATAAATGTAATTTGAAAGTACAAGTCTTTCCTGATTATTAACCCTCTTTAAATACAGAGTATGGGAAGCCCCTCAAGTCAGTAGCATCTTTTCTGCACTTCCCCCACAAATACATCATTCAAACAAACAGCCCCGGAAAGACACTCTGAGCTCATCTTCCTGCTGCAGAAAGGCAAAGTGTTTGGAGGTGGGGGAGAGGCTCTGAAAGGCCAAACTACCTCAGCCCCACTTGAAGAGCAAGATGCAAAGGGGAGAGTGGAGAGGAAGAGCTGGAGGTGGAAGAACAGCCGGCGGGCTACGGAAATGGAAGCTGGCCCTGGGAGGCACACTGCACACCCAGAGCACGGGAACACACTGCGGCCAACTGCACGCTGAGCTCTGTCCACACACAGTTGGAAAAGAAAATTAAATGGGAAAGAGTTTCTTAATGAACAAGGAAGACAGTTTGCAATAGTCCTGGTAACCTGGAAGTGAAGCCAGTCTCTTCAGTGAGATTTAGCTTCAACAGCAAGAAGGTGAAAGTGTGTGAGGAGAGATGTGGCTTTTCTCTCGGTGCACAAACAGTTCTCATGATGACAGTCATACACGTCATCGTTGTACTTGTGTGACACTTGGCCCTTCCTGGCTCCCTCTTTCCCCTTTCTGACTCCTGTCATTCCATTCCTCCCCACAAAGAAAACCCTTCCTTCTGCTTTACACACACACACACACACACACACACATACACACATATACACACATACACACACA